>ML778288.1:636382-666391 GCA_009831015.1 Picea engelmannii
AGTGGCAATGAATACAATCCTTGATGGATTACCTGATGATGTCAAAGAAAATATAGATGAGTGTAACTCTTCAAAGGAACTTTGGGACAAAATAAAATACCTCTACTCAGATGAGAAGTCAAATGAAGCATTTCAATCAGAAAAAAGTTCAGTCTACAACAATTCTAGTGATGAATATTCTTTTGAAGAAGACTCAGACATTGAAGCAGAAGTAAATCTGGTAGCTGAGCTTGAAAGTGCTTTGGACGAACTGAGAAAATATAAACAAAGGTGTAAACAATTAAAGGATCAACTTAAGAATATTGAAAAATTCAAGAAAGGGACTGAATCCCTTGATAAAGTTCTCAGTTTACAAAGATTCCCTCAAACAAATCTAGCCTTGGATATGACCACGCACACATAATTAAAGGATCAAGTTCTATTACTCATATTGATGTTGAATATGGAATGTCCAATGATGATACCTCCAAAGAATCTTCTCATCCTCCCAAGAAGATGCATCAAATCAAAATAGAAGACTCATCCTTCAATAAAGGTAAAGACTCTCCACAATCTTCTGATGGAAATAATTTTGATATTAAAATCTCCCCTGCAAATAACGAAGAAGACTTAGAAACAATAACAGAATGTTCTGTTAGTCAGATACAACTGACAAGGAAGAACCAACTCCCTTGCAGGCTCCAACCTTCCCTTTCACCACCCAACAAACCTTATTTTATAATGTAATACAATCTCTTATGTACTTCACTGAATTTGACTCATGCACCCATTGTTGTAATTTCAACTTGTCTATTGCAACCTTTTCTTGTATGGTCTTTTGTATCAAGTACTGGATTGCATAACTATTGCTCTGTCTTCTTCTGCTCTTGATCTTCAATAAGACATTGACAGGCACCTTAGAATGAACAATTCTTCATAGTGGACTCTGCTCTTGTTTTAGATCTTCTAATGTGAACCACAGAGGCACACACTTCTCACCACTTTTTCTCATTTATATAATCTTCAAACTGGTGTGAAATTTGAAACATCGTATCCCTTTATCTGAACCATTGTACCTTTTCATTTAAAATGATAATCTAAAATTTAATTAATATCATTTTTCCTTTTTATTCTTTATTCATGCTTTCATGAATTAACTGTCTTTTAATCATGACTGTGTATCGGTTCATTTTTGTCATGAGTTAATCAAAGACATGGATTGACTCATTAGATCACACTCATGTTTCTGCTACATTCTCGGTTCACCAAAATACCATGCTTGATCATATATCAATTCTCTGTATTTTTCTGACGTAACTCTCTGTCAAATGAAATTTGTATGAGGCGTTCCCTTCAAACCATTTTCATATGACCAATGGCATAGAACCAAAGGCTGTTATAGCAAGATTTGCCTCACCATTTCTATATTGCACAGAGGGCCTTTTTCCATTTCCCTATGCAGACTTATCATCCCTTTTTGATGAATCTAGAGCTAAAAATATACATTTTTCCACATATATGCTCCCTATCTGCTATGAAAGATGCGTATAAGGTGGCTGCTCCACTACAGCCCATGTACATTAGGATTTGTGTCAGAAAATACAAATTGAAGTCGGGTTTCCATGTCATGACATAATATCTCTCATCCTTGGCCTTCCATACACTGGAAACGTTCCGACTCGACCCTTCAGTTGCATTCTAAAGTCCATAAGAGCACAATTTCGAGCTATGGAAAAGAGGAGAAAGCATTCAACTTTGAGAGAAAAGTTACTCTGGAGAAATTACTTCAGATTGAGTCCGCATCCCTTTGTCCCTCAAGTTTGAACACAGTGTTCAGCCCCCAAGCTCTTTCCCTATGGTTGAGAGGACATCATTGCCTCTTTCCTATGAGCTTGCCTTTGGTGGAGGATTGAAGTGGTGGAGACCAAGTTGGAAGGAACTTGGTTTCTTGGTTTCAAACCATGCTGACACGGAAGTCTGTAATGTTGTCACTTATGCTAATCAATTATTAATAGAAATACTCCTTTCCTGTCCTATTGGTATCTTGAAAATATATGATTATTATCCATGGTCATGTTTGTAATGTTTATTAATGGATTATGTTATCTGATGTGCTAACCCCTTTTATATCATCACTATGTACTTGCTTTGTTTGTTTGTTGAGAACTTCTTGCGGGTATAAACCTTTGGGTCAAAGTGCTCAATGGTGGAACATCATCAAATGTTGGATCGAGGTAGGCCTCTTTCTTATATTGCACATTATTCCATATAGCATATGTTGGAATTGAGTTGATTTCTACAGTCATACTTGTCTGTTGTGTTTTACCCTTGGTCATAGAGAGTTTTTCCCTTGTAACCAAGGCTTAGAAATTTAGGTGACACATTACAATATTGCCTTTCAAATCTCTTTACCATATGACCAACGACCGTGAGCTCATGTTAGGTGAGACAAGTTCTTGAGCATTTATTGATTCAATGGTCACGATTCATTCTTTTGATGAGATGGACGATTGATGGGATTTCGACACTTCGACCTTTGGGTCTTCGTGACTTACAACATTACAAAACTCTCGATTATGATATCGCTGATACAATTGGATGGTTCACATTTATATTTGTAGAGACAGATCAATGGTCAGCTTTAACCTTACACTCCTCCTTTTACTACTAAATCCGATAGCTATGACTTAATCATGCGTTAAGATGGATGGTTGTCATAATTTCATCACTTTTCCCTTCGGGTTTTCGTTACTTCCAATATGTCAAATCTCTGAAGTTTTCAATCTACTGACACATGTCCCTTTCGTAATTTCAGCGTTCGAGACTTTGGGATATTAGAGTATTTTCTTTCTATGTAAAACTCCCAAAGTAGAAACTCTCAATGTCATGTAAACCTGTTGACGTCACATGATGACTTGGCACGTGACGAGTAATTGCCACATGTCATTCAAATTCACGATATACACGTGCCTGAAATGTCAATTTTACTTTGACACTTGTCACTTTCTGTTTATTCCATGTGTACATGTTGACGTGGTCTTCCACGTATCTTTGCTGAAAAGGTTCGCTAACATGGTTTGTAAATGTGTCGTCCTTCCTCGACTTCATAGATTCGGCTATCAAGATTATTTGAGGTATGTTATGTCCAACCTCTTGCTCTCTAATATCCTAACTTCATTAATCTTGTGCTATGTGCCTGCCTTCTAACTGACAGCTAGGATATCTTCGATATTTCAGATTTCACAAGTTCGGGATCCTTGAGTCGTTGTTACTCCAAATTATCCAATTCCCATGTTTCGAAGGAAACTCATAGCTAACCACTGTGCATATTATCCTTAATCTAACGGTCTAGATCATTCCTCATCAGATCGACAATTATTGTAACTTTTACCAAAAGGTAGGGGGCCTGAGAGATCATCCCGGGCTCCAGGCTAGTGAGCTTCTCATGGAGTCTAAACACCTAGAGCCCCCACCATACCTTTTCACTATGCATCGATATGTTATGGAGAGATTTTTGTATCTAAACCTATATGTGTTTATTATTTCTTCCAGTGTGGGATAAATCCCATTACTTGAGACAATCAACGTCGCTAATTTCTTGATCGAATGAATACTGAAGCTTCTCTCATTTTCTCCGCAATGTTCAACTTCTCATATTTTTTTTGTGCAATGGTCGACTGTATTCTGGAATGCGCTTCTTCCATCTTCATATCATAGGAACATTTTTTATCCTATCGTGATCAACAATGAACATAGATTTCCTCTATGTGCAATGTGTTATCCCTACTGAGATTTTATCATTCGAGTATTCGCTTCTCTTGTTTGTTCTTTCGATCTCTTCACATTGTTGACATCTTCTACTAACTGATATGCTTATTGACATCAATGACAATCCCATCTGATATACTTCATCATTATAGATCATCACTTCGACTGTTGACATCAATGACAATATTTCCAACAATCTCCCACTTTTTCATTGAGGGAAACACACTAACTTCATATTCAAAAACTCCCCCTATGATGATGCTTTCCTCTTATGAATATTTTCCTTTTATGAAGTTTCTCTCCCCCTTTGACATCAATGGAAAAGGGTTTCTTCTCCAATCATATGTCTATATAAACACTTTTCTAACCACTCGTAACTCCTCTTGCAATCGACCATTTTCTGTCATAATTGAATGACACCTTCTATCATTGATTTCTATCTCCCCCTGAATAGGTTCCAACTAATGCATTATTTTCTTGAGAGATTTAAGTAGGAAGAAGGATTACTCACAATTTTTGCCTAAGATATTCAAATACATCTATGTTTTTAAGGGTTTTTTCTCCTATGGTAAAGCTTTGTATGTTACTGACTAGACTAAACTTGGGTAACTCTTTCTACAGACATGTTTTGTCTGTCATATTTGAATGATTCCCCCTATCAATATGCTTTTTCTTTGCTTCTAACTACTCTCCACATTTTGTTTTTGAAAGGGTAGCTCTTCCTGACAGGGTTTCTTCCCTTGTTGATTTGCTAACTTATTATCTCAGTTGATTGGGATTTTTGTGTTTCAAATGAGTAGTCTTCTTGATACATATTTTTATAGTGATCAAGTCTTTTCAAGACTTAATCTAATTCCTTTTTTATTTACTAACCAAAAATTCCCTTGAGTTTTTACTGACTATTCTCCCCCTTTGTTTCTAAAAGGGTATCTTTTTTCTACCATGGTTTCTCCTCTTGTTATCTCTACAAGATGTCATGTATAACATTATGTACATCATAACATTGTTGTTTTGGATATTGATGTCTTACTCAACACAATGCAATTGTAGGTCATATTCTTCAAACAACCCTTGGTTTTGTCCATCGATTCTCATCGATCTCTAACTAGGATACCAATTTGTTTTTATATCATCCATCTTGACATATTTACTCTCAATAATATTATTTAGCCTAAGATTGTAGCATCGGTATTCTTTCTTGGTAGAAGCATATCCAAGAAGGATACTTTCATCATATATGGCATCAAATTTTTAAGATTCTCATCAAGCCTTTTGATGTAGCATTTACTTCCAAAGACCTTGAAGTATTTTACTAATGGGGCTCTTCCAAACCATAGTTCATAAGGGGTATTATCACTATTAACTCTGAGCTAACCTATGTTCAATATGTATACTGTTGTGCTTACAGCTTCCCTCCTTTATCAAATACCAATTGATGGAATATTCATCAGATAATTTGCTTCATTAACCATAGTCTTTGCAGCTTTATTGGACAGAGATCGCTTTTTTTTTTTAATTTTTCTTTTAGAAGGAGTTTCAATATACCATTTAAAGTAGGATTGAAATATTTCTGAGATAATCATCACTCAATTCTTCTTGTTGTTATACCATTGGTGATTCATCATCAACATCATTATTATGTGCATCATAAACTTCTTCATCCTTAACTTGAGAATTTTCACCCACCGATCTCCTATTATTAACTTCATCAATTTCAGGAGCAATATTTTCATTATCTTTATTGTTTGGTACTTAAGATTTTATTTTCCATGTCTTATTTACTCTTCTTGTCATCATGTATGACACATTTCTTATTGATTTTTTTCTTGAGTTCCAATAGTTATAGGATTTGTGGCCATATCCACCACAACTATAGCATCTCATAGTGTAACAATGTGCAGCAATATGTCCAACATGATTGTAGTTCCAACATCTATTGTTGTTGAACCTACCAACTTGTTTTATTCCATGATGCCTATAATCCAAGGCTTTATTACCATATTCATTACAAGAAAAACAATAATCGTTAAAGACACTCACATACCTTCTTTGATTCATCCATGAAGGTGTCTCTCTTCTGAACTTTCTTTGAGGTATATGAATAGCTTCTGGATGTCTTCCATGATTTGATATTCTAAATTTTGTAGTGTCACTTTTATTTCTTGAACATGAAGAACCTGATTCATACCTGCTTTCACTTTTTACAAATGAAGGAGTTGTTTCAGACCTGTCTTCATCCTTTACAACTGAAGGAACTGTGTCAAACATGTTTTCACCTTTTACAAATGAAGGACCCGCATCAGATTTCTTAGGAGTACTGATTTATTCCTTGTTGTATCCAAGACAAAATTTTTCATTTGGTGATCTCTAACTATCCAAGATCTCATCCAGGGTCATGGAGATGTTCAAGAACTTGATTTGGGTGTCTGACTTCTCAACCTTCTTTCTAATATTAACAACTTATTCTTTCAGCTCATGACATGATTCTTCCTTTTTGTCTAACTGGTTCCTTACTACCTCCTCTCTCCTTTTGGCTTCTTCAAGTTGGATTTTAACGTTGACATAGCTTTCCCTTAGTTCTTTTAGATCTACAAGGTTTTTTCTTGAGACATCATTTTCCTTCTTTTCTTCTTTTGCTTGACTGATTTTATTTTTCAGTCTGTTGATTTTCTCTTTCTTTTCTTTTGTTAGATCAACAACTTTTGTTTTCAATGTTTTGATCTCTTCTTCTTTTTTTTCTAACTGAATATTTTGCTCAGATATGAATTCTTTATTGTCTTTGAGATTTTCTTTTATTTCCAAGATATGCTTTTGACTCTTTTCAATAAATTCTTGAGTGTAGTCATAAAGATAGATATAGTTTGATTCATTATGGTCATAGAGGTATTCAGAGAGACTCCAATCATTATTTTCTTTGGCCTTTGATAGTTCTTCTTCTTCTTCTTCCACGGGATAAATGATAACAGAACATTCTGCTATTGTTTCTGAGTCTTCTTCGTTATTTGCAGGGGAGATTTTAATATCAAAATTATTTCCATCAGAAGATTGTGGAGAGTATTTACCTTTATTGAAGGACGAGTCTTCTCTTTTGATTTGATGCATCTTCTTGGGATGATGATAAGATTATTTGGAGGTATCATCACTAGACATTCCATCTTCAACATCAATCTGAGTAATAGGACTTGTTCCTTTAATTATTTGTGTGTGTTCATATCCAAGGCTAGATTTGTTCGAGGGAAATCTTTGTAAACTGAGAAATTTATCAAGGGCTTCAGTCCCTTTCTTGAATTTTTCAATAATATTAAGTTGATCATTTAATTGTTTACACCTTTGTTTATATTTTCTCAGTTCGTCCAAAGCACTTTCAAGCTTAGCTACCAGATTTACTTCTGCTTCAATGTCTGAGTATTCTTCAAACGAATCTTCATCACTAGAATTGATGTAGACTGAACTTTGTTCTGATTGAAATGCTTCATTTGACTTCTCATCTGAGTAGAGGTCTTTTATCTTGTCCCAAAGTTCCTTTGAAGAGTTACACTCACCTATATTTTCTTTGACATCATCAGGTAATCCATCAAGGATTGTATCCATTGCCACTGAGTTACTTTTCTTGGCTTTCTTTTGAGCTAGAGTCCTTACTCTTCTTGGTGGGTGGTAATAAGTGATCACTGAATTCCATACATCATGTCCCAATGTCTTCAGATGAATTTCCATTCTTGTACTCCAAAATATGTATTCTTCTTTACCAAGTATTGGAGTTCCATTCTCAGTGTAAGTATTTTTTCCATCCATGTGTGCTTAATTGGATCTTCCTTTCAGTTTGTTAGACTATTTTGAAAGGAACCTCTCTCTGATACCAATTGATGGAATATCCAACAATACTGAGAGGGGGGGGGTGAATCAATATTGCCTACTTTTTCTTTTTAACTTCATCCATATTAAGCACACATATTAATTATTCAATTAAGCAATATATGATGAACAACAAACTCTTATGAACACATGATTTTATCATGGAACCCAACAGGAAAAACAACCAACTCTTTTCTCATTAATAAAATTTTCTTTTACAAAATTATTTTCAAGATACAACTTGATGGAGAGACATTCCCCGAGTTTCTTCAGCTACAACTGAAGGGATTTTTCGATGCCCCATTTACCATCTACAACTGGAAGGATGCACCCACACCCTCATTCACCAGCACCAACCAGTAGGAGGCTTCGACCCCCTGTTTAGTCAACTACCACTGACAAGGAAGCACCAACTCCCATGTAGGCTCCAACCTTCCCTTGCACCACCTAACCACCCTTATTTTATAATGCAATACAATCTCTTATGTACTTCACTGAATTTGACTCATGCACCCATTGTTTTAATTTCTACTTGTCTGTTGTAACCTTTCCTTGTATGGTCTTCTGTTTCAAGTATTGGATTGCATAACTACTTCTTTGTCTTCTTCTGTTCTTGATCTTCAATAAGACATTGACAGGCACCTTAGACCGAACAGTTCTTCATATTGGACTCTGCTCCCGTTTTAGATATTCTAATGTGAACCACAGAGACACACACTTCTCACCACATTTTCTTGTTTATATAATCTTCAAACTGGTCTGAAATTTAAAACATCGTATCCCTTTATTTGAACCATTGTACATTTTCATTTTAAATGATAATCTAAATTTTAATTAATATCATTTTTCCTTTTTATTCTTTATTCATGTTTTTATGAATTAACTCTCTTTTAATCATGACTTTGTATCGGTTCATTTTTGTCATGAGTTGATCACAGACATGGATCGACTCATTAGATTGCACTCATGTTTCTGCTACATTCTCGATTCACCAAAATACCATACTCGATCATATATCGATTTTCTGTATTGTTCTGGCGTAACTCTCTGTCAAATTAAATCTGTATGAGGCACTCCCTTCAAACCATTTTCATATGACCAATGGCATAGAACCACAGGCTTAGCAATTTAGGTGACACATTACAATCTTCCCTTTCAAATATCTTTACCATATGACCAACGACGGTGACCTCATGTTAGGTGAGACAAGTTCTTGAGAGTTTATCGATTCAACAGTCATGATTCATTCTTCTGATGAGATGGAAAACTAACGGGATTTCAACACTTCGACCTTCGGGTCTTTGTGACTTACAACATTACAAAACTCTCGATTACGATATAGCCGATACAATCGGATGGTTCACGTTTATATTTGTGGAGACAGATCAACGGACAACTTTAACCTTACACTCATCCTTTTACTACTAAATCTGATGGCTATGACTTAATCATGCGTTGAGATGGATGACTGTCATAATTTCAGCACTTTTACCTTCAGGTTTTCATGACTTCCAATATGTCAAATCTCCGAAGCTATCAATCTACTAACACGTGTCCCTTTCTAAATTTTGGCATTCAGGAATTCGGGATATTAGAGTATTTTCTTGCTATGTAAAACTCCCGAAGTAGAAACTCTCGACGTGATGTAAACATGTTGATGTCACATGATGACTTCACACGTGACGATTAGCTGCCATGTGTCATTGAAATTCACGATATACAAGTGCATGAAATGCCAATTTTACTTTGAAACTTGTCACTTTCTGGTTATGCCATGTGTACATGTTGACGTGGTCTTCCACGTATCCTTGCCAACGAGGTTCCCTGACATGGTTTGTCAATGTGTCATCCTTCCTTGACTTCGTAGGTTCGGCTATCTGGATTATTTGAGGTATGTTATGTCCAACCTCCCAATATTCAATATCCCGACTTCATTAATCTTGTGCTATGTGCCTTCCTTCCAACTGACAGCTAGGATATCTTCGGTATTTCATATTTTGCAAGTTCAGGATCCTTGAGTCGTTGTTACTCCAAATTATTCAATTCCTGAGTTTCGAAGGAAACTCACAGCTAACCATCATGTATCTTCTCCCTGATCTAACAGTCTAGATCATTCATAATCAGATCAACAGTTATTGTAACTTTGACCAAAAGGTAGGGGGCCTGATAGGTCATCTCGGGCTCGAGGCTGGTGAGATTATCGTGGAGTCCAAACACCTAGATCCCCCACCATACCTTTTCACTACGCGTCGATAATATATTAAGAGAGACGTGTATATAAACCTATATGTGTTTATTCGTGCTTCCAGTGTGGGATAAATCCTATTACTTGAGAAAATCAACATTGTTAATTTCTCGATCGAACGACTGCTGAAGCTTCTCGCCTTTTCTGTGCAGTGTTCAAATTCTCATCCTTTTCGTGTGCAATGGTCGTCTGCATTCTAAAATTTGATTCTTCCGTATTCAGATCATAGGAACATTGTTGATCCCATCGTGATCAACAATAAACACAGATTGCCTCTCTGTGCAATGTGTTATCCCTACTGAGATTTGATCATTCGATTATTCGCTTCTCCTGTTCGCTCTTTCGATCTTTGCACATTGTTGACATATTCTGCTAACTGATATGATTGTTGACATCAATGAAACTCATCTGATATAGTTCATCATTACATACCATCAATTTGACTGTTGACATCAATGACAATATTTCCAACATAACTCTCTAACCGTGAGGAGTTATGTGACATTCCACATACCAATGGAAATGGCATGACATGTACTATCCATCTAGAATAGTATTTCTTACAAATATATCAAAAATAATACCATTATACATCAAACAAACTTGGGGGTATTACCCGAACCTTTGTGCTATCGGAATTCACTACCAGACCTTCTTCAAGGGTTGACATTAATGACAACCAACCCAAATAATAAAAAATCTCCCCCTTTGGAATTGATGGAAACATTGTGATGCAATAATGAATTCATATCAATCATGCTCCCCCTATGACCATTGATCCCTCTAGAACCAAGCCTCTATTCTCTTTCTCCAAGCATTTACCTTTGCATCTGATAAATCTCTCCCCCTTTGTTATCAATGGAAAATGTATCTTTCCATCTGGGGATGCTTTCCCTGATTGAACTCTTCCTGAAACTGATATCCCAACTCGAACTATCCTCTTTATGGTGCTTCCTCGTGTAAATATAAGACACATAGGATAATCATTCAAAAGAATTCATTTTGGAGTAGAAATTACTCCGAGTCTCTGACGATGATACTCAAAGGCTTCCTGTGGAAGCAGTTTTGTAAACATGTCTACCACTTGTTATTTTGTGCCCACATATTCAAATTTGATGTTCTTATTTGCAACCTATTCCTATAGAAAGTGATACTTGATTGGAATGTGTTTCATCTTGGAGTGCATCACCGGGTTCTTTGAGATACTGATGGCGCTTGTATTATCACAATATATTGGAATGGGATCATCATACTCAACTTGTATATCTCTTAGAGTTTGTTTCATCCATAGAACCTGTGTACAACCTGTTGTTGCTACAATATACTCTTCTTCCACTGTAGATAAAGATACTTATGATTGTTTCTTTCTTAGCCATGATACTAAACACTCATCCAAGTAGAACGTTGCTCCAATGGTGCTTCGTCAGTCATCAATGCAACCTTCCCAATTTTCATCTGTGTAGGCAATAAGTGATATATCCTTTCCTTTTGGATACCATAATCCAAACTCTTCTGTTCCTTTGAGATATCTAAAAATCCTCTTTACTTATAAGACATGTGATTCATTTGGTGCTGCTTGAAATTGTGCCACATGTCTAACTTCCTGCATTAAATCTGGTCTATATGTTGTCACATATAGTAAGCTACCAATCATTGACCTGTATTTCCTCTAGTCTATAGACTTTGAATCATCATATTTTCTCAACTTGCAACTGGTTTACATAGGAGTTTTAACTGGTTTGCAATATTCCATTCTGAACCTCTTTAACATTTGTCTAATATACTTAGTTTGAGAAATAAAAATTCCTCGGTTTCTTTGACGTATCTGAAGACCCAGAAAGAAGGATATTTCTCCTAGTAATGACATTTCAAATTCATTCTACATATCCTTTGCAAATTTATTGATGTAGAGGTTGTTATCTGCACTTTGTTTTCTGAGTATTACTCTATTTTGAATGTTTACTATTGTATGCACTGCATGTGTCCAAAAAATATCTGTCAATTTGGAATCCATTAGCATTGTTTGAGCCATTTCCTGTGTAATTATCAACCATTATGATAATTTTCCTTTTTCTCTAAACCACTCTCTGAACCAATATATGAATCAATGATCTCATCCAATGTCATATATATGTCCAAACCTACTAAGTGTTCTTACGAATCCATTTCTGTCCATACTGTCCAAGACTCTAGTGCACAACTGTCCATAATTCTAACCCATTTATCACTATACTATCATGAGGTATTCACTACTGCAGCTGATTAATTTATCAAAATGTACCTCTGCTACTTTACTTCTCTGGATATTTTTACTCAAACTATGTAAGATTCTTGAAGGATGGTTCTTTGGTCTGTCACAACTATCTCATAGACTCCCCCTATCTAATATTCATATTACCTAGGAGTCTCTAAGATGGATGACTCAGAACAATTCCTTCTTTGATGTGTATTCATTATCTATGTGATCTCTGACTTCTTTATTTTTGTCTATGGATTCATCTTTCACTACAATTCATGAAATTATAATCTCTTGAACCCGTTCCTTATTTACATGTCCTTCTTTTATTTCAGTTACTTTCCTAACCTTTTTGTATCTGACGTCTTTCTTTGTATAATTTTCCTCATCTCATTTTATTGCCAATCTTGCGATCTCTGGGACCTGGTCTTTGTTCACCTGTTCTTTGTGTTTTCTTATCCATACTTTCTTATATATGATATCAGTGTTCTCTTTCATGGAAGTATCAATCATGCTTCTACAATCACCAGCTATGTGTCCATAGTTTTGACATTTGTAACATTTAATGTTACGTGGGGCCACATAGGCACTTATTGCTTGAACATTTATTTTATAATCTCTGCAATCTGCAACCTTATGTCCAAAATTAGTACAATAAAAACAATGTCCATAAAATAAATTTGCATAACTGGGAGTGAATTATCTTATTTGTGGTGTAGTACTTCTAAATTTCTTCCTTGAATGATCATGATCATGATTGAAGCTTCTTTGTGTCTTGAACATGGATGGTCTTCTTGAAGATGTATCTTCAATAGTTTTCTTATATTACAGTTGACCATGATTCCTTCCTTTGAGTACTTCTGCATAACTCTTTCTATTTTCTTCATTCTTCTTTTCTAGCAACCTAGAGTGCTTATCTTCATTCTCTATAACTGATGTGGATGTTTCTGTCTCTTCAACGTTCTTGTTGAGCTTGACGATTTTACTTATCAATGTGATAACTTCTTCTTCAATTTTCTTAACCTCTTCTTCTTTATTCATTATCTAAGACGTCATGACTTCTTCTGTTCTTTTCGCTTCTTCAAGATAAAATTTTAATGTGATTATTTCTTCTTCAAGTACTTTCTCTTCTGGACCAAACTTTGCCTTAAGCTGGTTTAGATTGTTAGCTCTTTCCTTAAGATGATTTTTCAATATCTTCTCTCTCATTTCTTCTTCTTCCTTCTATGCTTCTATGTTGGCTTCCAAATACTTCTTTTGATATTCAAGATTTTCTTCAATCTTTTTGGCTTCTTCTAGCTGAGTTCTTAAGTTCTCGTTGACCTGTTGGGCTTCTTCAAAAATGTGAACACTTTCCTTTTGTTTCATCAAATCTTTCTTGAGTGACTTGTTTTCTTCTCTTAGTTCATCTAAAGCACTAATCAATTCTGCTTCATAATTATCTTCCTTTTCAATTAGTTTTTCTATCTCATTTCCTTCATGGAATTTTATTTCAAGATGTCTATGTTTTTCACAATTAAAGAAAAACAACATACCTATGGTGATTATGTACTCTTCATATTCTGAATCTGTTTGACATGGTGAACATATTTCTTCTTGATTTGTACCTAGATCTTCTTTGGCATTTTTTGAATCTACGATGAGTGAAGAATATATATCATGTAACTTATCCCAAAGTTCTTTGGTTGATGAACATTTACCAACCTTTTCTCTTACCAGATTAGGTAATCCTTCCCAGATGAGATACATTGTTATTTTTTATTCTTGTTCAATTCCTTCTTGGCTACAGTCTTTTCCCTTTTTGAACTATCATATCATGTAACGACTGATTGCTAAATATAATACCCTTGTTCCTGTAAAAAAACTTTCTTCTTTCCACTCCACATCTCATACTTTAAACCATTTTGACCATTGAAAAATGGTACTCCGTTCTCAGAATAATCCATGATATCCTTCTAGTGGTTAAACTGTTTCTTGAAGGAACCTGCTCTGATTCCAATTGTTGAATTACTGAGAACGGGGTGAATTAGTAATAGATCAATTTAATCCTTTTTTAACCATATAATGTAAGTTTTATATCAATTTATCATTATCATACAATAATTACAGAGAAAATAAACAATGAACAAATGAGCAATCATACACATACACAATACACCAGTTGTTTTACGTGGAAACCTAAAGAGGGAGAAAGCCAAATAATTATTTTTCTTATATGTATTTAAGAATTACATTCATTGGAAGCACCAAATTACTTTGTATTCTAGCTGCAACTGGAAGGAGGCTCCAACCCCCTAGTTTCTTAGGCTACAACCCGAGGGAAGCTCCAACTCCACAATTCTCTGGCTACAACCAGAAGGAGGCTACAAACCTCTATGTTCTCTAGCTACAACCGGAAGGTGGCTACAACCACCTATCCTTGCCCCGTCCAACCACCCTGGCATATAAGTAGAATGATGGAACCACTGTCACACTATCATTGTGAGATATACTACTGTAAACCTATACCAATCAACCTATAATCAGCCTATACCATAAACAAGTGCATCAACCATGCACCAACCTATAATCAGCCTATACCATAAACAAGTGCATCAACCATGCACCAACATGTACCTCAATTTGTACCATCAACGGGTGCATCAAACATGCACCAAATATGTACCAATCATGCATCAAATACACATAAACTATGACTCATCAAGATGTACCAATATCATCAACTATACACGTCATGTATGTGCCAACTCATCAACTACTTGTCTCAACCATATACCCAACATGTACCTCAACCATATACCAAATATATATACCAATATAACCATCAAAATTTCTCTATCAATACATAACACTATCCATAACCAAATACCATAAACCATTACATCAAACCATGTGCCACAACCTCATTGTTATACAACCTCTATCTGTAACATACCTCAACCAAAATCCATCATCAATTTCATCATCCAAATATGATTTTTAACTCTGTAATAGACCTGGTGTATATTATCACATACTTGTAAACCTTCCTTAACAAGAGACTATCATTTTCATCAAATTTTACTTTAGTCTCACATGACTAGTTTTGGATTAGTCAACAACCCTAACTTGCAATAAGCATAACTATGTACTTGTAATGAATAAAGATCTGAAAATAGTACACAATTTTCTTCAATGTCATTTATGCAATTCCTCCATATTTCACTACTTGGAATGTCTCAGAAAAGAAGTTATAGAAAAAATGGCATACCTTGTTGAATTATGGATTATTCTAGAGAGCGAACTTGTAGATTGTGCCTCGCACGGAATATTTTTTGTATGAATATGAAAATGGTACAAAGAATACTAGAGACCATATTATAACCAATACATTTGGTCTTACTAAATTTGGATGTGTTATTAAGAAGTTATGGAATTTTTACCCGAAACACTTGTTTTAGACTAGTTTTAGGACTAGCCAGAAACACTATTTTCCACGAAGTGTAATTCCAAAAATGCAATGACCCACAAGCTGAACTTTGTATCACAACTAATTGGATATTTTTCCTTAATGGGCTACCAATTTAACAGTCTGAATCATTCTATAAAAAAAATTATTGCAAAAATGGTGAGATGACCTGTAAATAACATACCTTAGAAAGCATCAACAAAAGAATTTATCCTCCCTTGAATTTTCACCTTCTTTACTTCATCGTCCCTCTGAAATTTGGCTTAGATATCCTTTGATTACCTAAGTCAATTGTATATATTCAATATGCTCAAGTTTAATTAAAAATGAGAGACCCTTGCCTCTTATCTATACTTTTATGTAGCTTCCTCAAGGGGTTACCTTCTAACGATCTTAACCCACTTTCCATATTTTAGGGCTAACCCACTTCTAACCACTTGTCCACTTAGTAATTTCTCCATTAACTTTATTATTTAAATATTTTATTTTTTATCCACTTTGACTTATAGTACACTCATCACTTCACTTTATTATTTAAATTACCTTCTAACCATATTAACCCACTTTCCTTATTTTAGGGCTAACCCACTTCTAACCACTTGTCCACTTAGTATTTTCTCCATTAACTTTATTATTTAAATAATTTATTTTCTATCCACTTTGACTTATAGTACACTCATCACTTCACTTTATTATTTAAATAATTTCTTCTTTTCAGCCACTTTGACTACTTTGACCTTTTTGGGCTTTTAGATGACTCATGAGGGTTCTCCAACTTCACATGGCCATAACTCTCTAACTGTGAGGAGTTATGTGATGTTCCACACACCAATGGAAATGGAGTGACATGTACTGTCCATATAGAATAGTCTTGCCTGCAAATATATCAAAACTCATACCATTATCTATCAAACAAACTTGAGTCCATTACCCAAACCTTTGTGCTACCAGAATTCACTATTGAACTTTCTTCAAGGGTTGACATCAATGAAAACCAACCCAAATAATTAAAATAGGAAATAAGTGATAGATCCTTTCCTTTTGGATACCATAATCCAAACTCTTATGTTCCTTTGAGATATTTTAAAATCCTCTTCACCACTAAGACATGTGATTCCTTTGGTGTTGCTTTAGATTGTGCCACATGTCCAATTGCCTGCATTACATCTAGTTTGGATGTTGTCACACATATTAAGCTACCAATTGTTGACCTTTATTGCCTCTGGTCTGTAGACTTTAAATCATCATCTCCTTTCTCAACTTACAACTGGTTTGCATAGGAATGGTAACTGATTTGAAATAATCCATTCCAAACCTCTTTAGCATTTCTCTGATATACTTAGTTTGAGAAATAAAAATTCCTTGGTTGCTTTGACATATCTGAAGACCCAGAAAGAAGGATAGTTCTCTGAGTAATGACATTTCAAATTCATCATTACTTCCAAAAATAATATCATCAACATAAAATTCAATTAATAAAATATTGTCTTGAGTTACCTTGATGTAGAGGTTTTTATTTGCACTCCCTTTTCTAAACCCTGCTTGTTGTAGATATTTATCGAGTCTAGAGTACCATGCTCTAGGAGCCTGTTTTATACCATACAATGCCTTCTTCAATTTACACACATAATCTGCATTCTCTGGCATTCGAAATCCTTCTGGTTGTTTAATTTAAATGTCTTCTTCAAGTTCCATGTTCAGGAAAGTTGATTTCACATCCATCTGATACACTTCAATATTCTTGGAGCATGCATAAGCTAAGAGCAATCATATTTCTTCCATTATAGCAACTGGGGAAAATGTCTCTTCAAAGTCGATTCCTTCAACCTGTGTGTATCCTTTACATACCAATCTAGTTTTGTTCCTTGTAACATGTCCATATTCATTCAATTTATTTCTGAAAACTAACTTTTTGGCAATCACATTTGTATTCCTTGGTCTTGGAACCAATTCCCAAGTGTCATTATTCTCTATTTGATCCAATTATTCATTCATGGCCTCATTCCAGAATTCATCCTTGTTGGCCTCTTCAAAACTGTTTGGTTCAATCGTAGATAAGAATGCTAGGTGCATTTGTTATGGTGAACATATTCTTCTTCTAGTCTCAACCCCTACATTCTTGTTTCCAATAATCTGATATGAAGGATGATTCTTTTGTACTCGTTTGCTAGGTGTCTTTGGAGGCACTTGCTGAAATTTCTCTTCTACTTCTATCTAATCTTCGTCATCTTCCTCTTATAATTATTCTTCATTTTTTTCTTCTTCTTCGTAAAGTTGTTCCACTGATTCATTTTCTTATTCCTTTGATACTCGTCCACCTATTTCATCAATTGTTACATTGATTCTTTCCACAACTTTGTTCAATATTAGATTGTAACACTTGTATGATTTCCTTGTACTTGAGTAACCAACAAGTAATCCTTTGTCCACACAAGAGTCAAACTTTCCCATTCTGTCATCTTCTCTTTTGATGTAGCATTTTCTTCCAAATACTCTAAAGTGTTTCACATTTGTTGGTCTTCCTTTCTATAACTCATAGGGAGTTTTTTTATTGTTGTTTTTAAGCATTACTCTATTTTGAATGTTGATGCAGAAGCATCGTAAGCAAGTGAAAAAGTCGAGGACAGTTGGATATGCACCAACGCACGTTTTGAGGATGTTTTGAACTTGAAAATATGAAGCATTTATGTAATATCTGGAAAAGATATATTTGCTTTTATGGTTTGGGAATTGTAATGCAGATCTTGAGCATTGCTCTCATCTTATTGTTGTAGACAATTAATGTAATGAATGTAAACTAGATGTAGGCTTTAATTTGATTAGATAGCTTGAATAGTAGGAGGGAAAACTCAAAAAATATCCCTCATATGTATTGTATTGTATCATTATTCTCTTGAAAGTTATTAGAAGAAGTAGAGAAAGAGAGCGTAGGAGAGCATAGAAGAGTAGAGAAGTTGTAGAAGTTGTATAAGAAGATAGTTGTTGCTATAGAACCCATGTAAAGAAGCACTTGAGTTTATATAAGAATTCTTTGACTCAAATTCATGTTGTTGTTATGGATATTGTTTGCATCTATTAAATGGTATGTTTACAGTTTTCTTATATGCTCTGTTATGAATTTGTTTTGATGATTTTATGTGTATGATTTCATTTTGAGTGTATGAAGTCTGTGAGAGGGAGAGTATGAGTTTCAATTGTTTCTCTTCCCGAGAATTCCTGCAAGGAGTGCAGTGAAGGTCCGCAAGGAGTGTGTTGATGGGGTTCTAGGTTTTACCTCAGAGAAGCTCAAAAGAGATAGAGTTATCCTCATACCATCAGAAGTACGAGTATATCACATAGTCATGCATGGTGTGCACAGGTAGGTTGAAGTCTTAGACTTTTCCAACCCAGTGAGTGGTTGAAGAGATACTATCACAAGGAGTGCACAGAGTTGGAGAGTTCATATAATCAATGATTATCGTGAAGGTCGCAAGGAGTGCGAGTAGAATTTCTTGGAATCCTTGATTTGCAGCCAGAATCAAGCTCAGGAGGGATAGAGTCTTGTAAACTTCAAGGGTCAAAGACACCTTGCAGAAACCAATCTTAGGAGGAAATACACCAAGTTATTTGACCAGGAATATTTGAGAAATTGAAAGGATGGTTGAGTTTCTCATAGGGAGGAACATTGATTTTCCGTGGACCGTTAGATCCATCAGAGTTGTGGGGAGGATAAGGTTGAGTTTCTTTCAACACTCACAAGACCAAGAAGGATTAGTAGTCATTAGATCTGAATCAACGAGAGCCGTTGGTTTGGGCACTTTGAATTTCATCATTTCGGAAGTCGGAAGTGTGGAGGAAGTCATTTTCGGGACTCCCCGATATGCGAAGTCCTGAAGAAATATGGACCATCATATATGAGGAGGTTCAGGACCGTTGATCTGTAGATAATAATTCGCGAGTTCGAACTTTAGGAAAAAAGAGAGGAGTCACATAGCAAACTCACGAGATGCGAAATCCCAACGCGCTCAAAGGTGGACCCCAGGGTTAGATTGAAGGTCATATGATAGAAGCATAAGGGAGGAGATAAAGACTCGTTAGCCCATATTGGGGTTTCAGGAATCGAAGGAGTTGAGGGGGGACTCACAATAGAAATCGCAAAGTCGTGAAATTTGAAAAATATTTTTGGGTTAAGTCAGTGGTCATGTCGGGTGGTCATGTGGAGTAGAGGTTCACGTGTAGTGCTTGTTCGTGCAAGCGTAACTTCCAAGAAGGACCTGTGGTATTATTTTTATTGAAGGTTCCAGTGGGAACTAGGAGCCATTTTGGCTCAAGGAGATAGAAAGATCCAAAGACTGGGAGGTCACTCAGAAGCTGCTAAGGTAGGGGTGTTGTGTTAGGTGGTATCAGAGCTTTAGCTAACAATCATTATTTTCTGTAAGCAAGAGAATACAGAAGGCAAGTTGGGATTTGAATTCTGCATGTACATATTAAAACAATGCTGTCAAGGATACGTCAAGAGAGACCCATGCCCAATCTAGCCGTGGAAAGGAAAATGAGAGAACTTCATGCTCGATTGGATTCTATGGAGACAACAAAAAGGTGAACAATTGATACTGGAAATATCAGTGAGGCTGAAAGCAAAAAGAAATATGGAGTTGAAGATGATGTAGAGGAACATCTATTCAAATTTGTTGCAAGAATAGGGGCCAGAGAAAAAATGGACATCCTGATGTATGAACGCAACTTAGATGTTGAGGAGATGCTAGATTGGTTTAGTGGTCTGGATAAATACTTTGACTATGATGATATCGAAGAAGATAAGAAAGTAAAACATGATGTCACTAGACTAAAAGGACATGCATCACTATGGTGGGATGAACTGTAGGCTGACAGACGTTGCAAAGGAAAACAAAGAATCAAAATTTGGGATAGGATGGTCACAAAGATGAAAGCCAAGTTTATACCCAGATATTACCAAATTAATATGTTCCGAAGAATGCATAATTTGAGACAGAAAGGGATGACAGTGAAGGAATACACTGAGGAATTTTAAAAAATAAACATTAGAGTTGGTCATCGTGAGAGTGATGATGAAAAGGTCTCCAGATATATGATGGTCTAAGATATGAAATTCAATATGAGATGAGGATGGTGAAAATCAGGAATGTAGAAGATGCTTATCAAATTGCTTCAAAGGAAGAAGTAAAATTGGCCCGAAAGAAAGGTCAAAGGGGAAGAGGTATAAGTCAAATCACAGGCAAATAAATTGCCCAGGACAGAGTACAGAAGCAAAAGGATGAAGAAAAGAAACCTCATAACCACCCAGAAAGGGGAGGAATCTCACAAGGAGGAAAGTATGCCGATAGGAACACTTTTCCTCAAGCCAGAGGAAGAGGCAGAGGTGGTAAAATAAAGTGTTTTGTCTATGGAAAGATAGGACACAAGTCTTTTGAATGTCCCGATAGAAAAAAGGATGGAGGAGGCAAAGCTCAGATTTCATAAGCACAAAGGAGAAATGTTGAGGAAGAAGATGCAGAAGGCGAAAGATCCTTAATGATGAGTCTTGAAGCCAGAGAAGGAGATAGAGAATCTAGTCCAAAGGAACATTTTGTTCAGAACTGCTTGCAAGAACAAGGATAGGGTATGGAAGGTAATTTTGGATAGTGGAAGCATGGATAATCTAGTATCCACAGAAATGGTGGAGAAGCTAGAATTGGAGACAATTGCACATCTGATCCCATACAAGGTTTCGTGGTTGAAAGAAATACATTAGGTAACAGACACTAAATAGTGTTTAGTTGAATTTAAGATAGGGGGATATAGAGATGATATTTTATGTGATTTTATTCCCATGGATGTCTGTCATCGTTTTTTGGGGAGACCGTGGTAATATGATAGGAATGTTATTCATGACGGAAGAAAGAACACATACACCTTGAAGAAAAATGGTAGGACGCATATGTTGTTTCCAATTGAAGACAATAAGGTGAAAGAAGAAACAAGAAATACTATACTTCTCATGAGTGGGAAGGAACTTTTGTATGAAGTCAAGAGAGATCAAGAAGTAGAGTTTTTTGTGGTGAGAAAACCTAGACTCATCTTGACCTGTACTTCGACGGATGATCTACCTAAGGAAATTGAGGAACTGCTGGAGAATTTTACTGATATAGTGGTGGACAATTTACCTTGCTCGTTGCCTCCCATCAAAAGTATAAGACATCACATTGACCTTATACCAGGAGTGAATTTTCTAAACAAAGAAGCATATATATTGACACCATATGAGAATGAAGAAGTCAAAAAGCAAGTCCAGGATTTGTTGGACAAAGGGTTGATTAGAGAAATATTGAGTCCATGCGCTATACCAACCGTGTTAAGTCCAAAGAAATATGGTGGATGGATAATGTGTACAAATTCGAGGGCTATAAACAAAATCACCATCAGGTATAGATTTCCTTTATCGAGGATGGATGACTTGATGGATTGCTTCAATGGAGCAAAGTTTTTTTCAAAAATTGATTTGAAAATAGGATATCATCATATTAGAATGAGGGAAGGTGATGAATGGAAGACAACATTCAAGACGAATGAAGGGATGTATGAATGACTTGTCCTGTCATTTGGTTTGACGAATGCGCCAAGTACTTTTATGAGATTAATGAATGAAGTCTTGAAGGATTTCATTAGAAATTTGTAATTGTGTATCTTGATGATATAGTGATCTTCAGTAATACTGAGGAAGAACATTTGAGACACCTAACTCTAGTGACGAGGAGGTTGCAACAAGATAATTTGCTGATAAATCTGAAGAAGTCATCTTTCATGAAGAAGGAACTCATTTATTTGGGGTTCATAATCTCTTTGAATGAGTTGAAGATGGATCCTGAGAAGGTAAAAGAAATCAAATAATGGCCATCGCCAAGGAATATCTTTGAAGTCATAAGCTTCCATGGACCAGCCAGTTTTTACAGGAAGTTCATTAGAAATTTTAGTGGAATTTGTGCATCAATGATGGACACAGTCAAGAAAAGACATAAATATTTTCATTGGACGGAGGAAGAAAATAAAAGTTTCAAGTTGTTAAAGGAAAAGATAATTGGAAAGCCAGTTCTGGTTCTGCCAGATTTTAGTAAGACATTTCAAGTGAGATGTGATGCAAGTGGATTTGCGATTAGAGCAGTGTTAAGTCAAGACAATAGACCAGTTGTATACTTCAGTGAGAAGATCAATGATGCCAAGAGGAATTATTCCATGTATGATAAAGAGTTTTATGCAGTCATACATGTGTTGAAGAAATGGAGGCACTACTTGGTTCTGAAAGAGTTCATTTTGTATAGCGACAACCATGCCTTACAGTTTATAACCAAATAGGAGAAACTGAACCTGAAGCATGCAAAATGGGTTGAATTTATGCAGAACTTTACTTTTTTTATAAAGCACATTTTTGGAAATGCTAACAAGGTTGTTGATGCATTAAGCAGTAAATGTTTGATTCTACAGGAGTTTCATGTGAATACCTTAGGTTTTGATAGCCTTAAGGAGATGTACAGAGGTGATTTAGATTTTAAGGATGCTTATGAATTATGTGAGAATATTGTTCTAAGAGACAGAAGCCAATGGATTGAATATTTAATTCAAGATGGATTGTTATTCAAAGGAAATCAGTTTTGTATTCCGAAGATTTCTATGAGAGAAAACCTTTTAAAGGAAAAGCATAGTGGAGGATTGGCTGGACATTTTGGCCATGAAAAGACATTTGCACAATTGAACAATTTATATTATTGTCCATGGATGAGGACATATTTCAAGAAATTTGTTAACAGATGTATAATTTTCTAGCATGCAAAGGGGAAAAGACAAAATACAGGATTGTATCAACCATTGCCAGCACTAGAGAGGCTGTGGGATGCGGTAAGCATGGATTTTATGTTAGGAATGCTGAGAATATAGATAGGTTGTGATTCCATATTCGTGGTGGTCGACAGATTCTAAAAAATGGCACATTTTATTCCATGTCAGAAAACCAGTGATGAAACACACATTGCAAATTTGTTTTTCAAAGAGGTTGTTCGACTTCATGGTTTACCCAAGAATATTGTTTCGGACCAAGATACCAAATTTGTTGGTAATTTTTGGAGGACACTATGGAAAAAGATAGAGACAAATCTATATTTGATCTCATCATATCACCCTCAGAATGAGGTATTAAATTGAAGTTTGGGAGACTTATTGAGAAGTTTAGTAATTGAACATCATAGGAAGTGGGATCAGATTTTGTCGCAAGCGAAATTTGCATATAATAACTAAAATAACCGAAGTACAAAACAGAGCCCATTCCAGATAATGTATGGAATGCAACCAAGGGAAGTATATGAGTTGAGAGACTTAGAGAAGAATGAGTTCAAAAGTATTGGAGGGAATATTTTGCAGCAGAAATATGAGATCTCCACAATAAGATTAAAGAGCGATTGCAGAGTTCCAACCAGGAGTATAAGCACAGAGCATATCAACACAGAAGAGAGTTTCAATTTGAAGTGGGATATTTAGTTTTAGCACACCTTAGAAAGGAAATATTCCCAAGGGGAATGTATAACAAGATGAATATGAAAAAGATAGGGTCGTGTAAGATTCTGAGAAAATTTGAGGCAAATTCTTATGAGATAGAATTTCCAGATGATGTGGGCATATCACCCATATTCAATGTAGAAAATATTTATCCTTACATATCAGATGAAGCGATAAGAGTAGAGACTCAGAAGGAAGTTCAGTGGGTCAAACAACTACCCATAGATGAAAAGTCACAGATGGAAAATATCATTGATGAGAGAGTTAGCAAGAAGACCTGAAGGAAGACATATTTTGAATACTTGGTAAAGTGGAAGGGACACCCGATTGAAGATTCCAGTTGGGAAAGCAAAGAAAAGATCCAGAAACATGGACAGACAGTGCAGGAGCTCATGGACAGGAGTCCATGAATTTTTTAGCTAGAGTAGTATGATGCAGGAGCATCATAAGCAAGTGCAAAAGCGGAGGACAATTGGATATGAACTAGCATGCGTTTTGAGGATGTTTTGAATTTGAAAAGATGAAGCATTTATTTAATATCTAGAAAAGAAATATTTACTTTTATGGTTTGGGAATTGTAACGCAGATCTTGAGCATTGAGCTCATCTGTCGGTTGTAGAAAATTAATGTAATGAATGTAAAGTAGATGTAGGCTTTAATTCGATTAGATAGATTGAGTAGTAGGAGGGAAAACTTGAAAAAGCTCCCTCATATGTATTGTATTGTATCATTATTCTCTCGAAAATTATTAGAAGTAGTAGAGAAAGAGAGAGCAGGAGAGCATAAAAGAGTAGATAAGTTGTAGAAGTTGTATAAGCAAATAGTTGTTTCTATAGAACCCATGTACAGAAGTACTTGATTTAATATAAGAATTATTTGACTCAAATTCATGGTGTTGTTATAGATATTGTTTGCATCTATTGAATGGTATGCTTACAATTTTCTTATATTCTCTGTTATGCATTTGTTTCAATGATTTTATGTGTATGATTTCATGTTGAGTGTATGAAGTCTATGCGAGGGAGAGTATTATTTTCAATTATTTCTCTTCCAGAGAATTCCTACAAGGAGTGCAGTGAAGGTCCGCAAGGAGTGCATTGACGAGGTTATGAGTTTTACCTCAGAGAAGATCAGAAGAGATAGTGTTATCCTCATACCATTAGAAGTGTGAGTATATCATAGAGTCGTGTAAGGTGTGCGCAGGCAGGTTGAAGTCTTAGAATTTTCCAACCCAGTGAGTGGTTGAAGAGCTACTGTTGCAAGGAGTGCATGAAATTGGAGAGTTCATATAATCAGTGATTATCGTGAAGGTCGCAAGGAGTGGGAGTAGAATTCCTTGGAATCCTTGAGTTACATCCAGAATCAAGCTTAGGTGGGATAGAGTCTTGGAAAGTTCAAGGGAGGGACGAGGATCGAAGACACCTTGCAGAAACCAATATCAGGAGGAAAGACACCAATTTATTTGGCCGGGAATATTTGAGAACTTAAACAGATGATTGAGTTTCTCAGAGGGAGGAACACCAATTTTCCGTGGACTATTAGATCCAGTGGAATTGTGGGGAGGATAAGGCTGAGTGTCTTTCAACACTTGCAATATCATGAAGGATTAGTATCCTTTAGATTTTAATCAAGGAGATACTTTGGTTTGGGTGCTTTGAATTTAGACATTTCAGAAGTCGAAAGTGTGGAGATAGTCATTTTCGGGAATCCCCGATACACGAAGTCCCGACGAAATCTGGACCATCAGATCTGAGGAGGTTCAGGATCGTTGATCTGTGGATAATAATTCTTGAGTTTGGACTTTAGGAAAAAGGAGAGGAGTCACATCGTGAACTCATGAGACACGAAATCCCGATGCGCTTAGAGGTGGACACGAGGTTTACATTGGAGGTCATATGATAGAAGCATAAGGGAGGAGCTAAAGACCTGCTAGCCTATTTCGGGGTTTCGGGAATCAAAGGAGTCGGGGGGGACTCAAAATAAAAATAGTGAAATCATGAAATCTGAAACACCTTTTCGGGTTAAGTCAGTGGTCACACTGAGTGGTCACATGGAGTGGAGGTTCACGCCTAGTGCTTGTTCATGTGGGAGTAAATTCTAAGGACGTATGGTATTATTTGTATTGAAGGTTCCAGTGGGAAATAAGAGACGTTTCAACTCAAGGAGCTAGAAAGATCCAAAGACCGGGAGGTCACATAGAACTTGTTGAGGTAGGGGTGTTGTGTCAAATGTGAACTGTTGTATGCACTGCATATGTCCAAAAATATATGTCAATTTGGAATCCATGCTCTCATCCACTATCATATATGTTTCCAAACCTACTAAGTGTTCTTACGAATCCATCTCTTTCCATATTGTCCAAGACTCTGCTACACAACTATCCATAATTTTGAATCATATATCACTATACTATCATGAAGCACTACTACAATCGATTGATCTATCATATTGTACTTATGCTAACTGAATGCATTGAATCTGTGTACTCAAACTCTGCAAGTTGCTCGTAGGGTGGTTCTTTGGTATGTCTCAACTACCACATAGACTCCCCCTATCTATTATTCATATTATCTAGGAGTCTCTAAGCCGGATGGCTCAAAACAATTCTTGCTCTGATGTGTATTCATCATCATCTTCATTGGTACATTCATCATCTCTCTGAGCTCTAATTTCTTTTTCTTTGTCTGTGGATTCATTTTTCACCACAATGCCTAAAAGTACAATCTCTTGAACCTATTCCTTATTTACTTGTCCTTCTTTTCTTTCAGTTATTTTCCAAACCTTTCTATATTTGACATCTTTCTTTTACTCTGTAGAATTTTCTTCATCTTGTTTTATTGCCAAGATTGCGATCTCTGGGACATGGTATTTGTTCACCTGTTCTTCTTGTTTTCTTATACATATTTTCTTATATTTGATATCAGTGTTCTCTTTCATGGAAGTATCGATCATGCTTCTACAATCACTATCTATGTGTCCATAGTTATGAAATTTGTAACACTCAATGTTAGGAATTTATTACTTGAAGATTTCTTTTATAATCCCATCAATATGCAACCTTATGTCCAAAACTAGTACAATAAAAAAAATGACCATAAAAGAAATTTGCATACCTGGGAGTGAATGATCTTCTTTGTGGTGTAGTCCTTCTAAATTTCTTCCTTGACTAATCATGATCATGATTGAAGCTTCTTTGTTGCTTGAACATGGATGGTCTTCTTGAAGATGTATCTTCAATAGTTTTCTTAGATTTTGGTTGACCATGATTCCTTCCTTTGAGTACTTCTGCATAACTCTTTTTATTTTCTTCATTATTCTTTTCTAGCAACATAGAGTGCTTCTCTTCATTCTCTATAACTAATGTGGATGTTTCTATGTCTTAAAAATTCTTGTTAAGCTTGACGATTTTACTTCTCAATGTGACAACTTCTTCTTCAAGCTTCTCAACCTCTTCTTCTTTCTTCATTATCTGAGACTTCATGACTTCTTCTGATCTTTTTTCTTATTCAAGTTGAATTTTTAATGTGATTATTTATTCTTCAAGTCCTTTCACTTCTTGACCAAAATATGCATCAAGCTGGTTTAGACCTATAGTTTTTTCTTTAAGATGATTTATCAATATATTCTCTCTCATTTCTTCTTCTTCCTTCTGTGTTGCTATGTTGGCTTCCAAATACTTCTTTTGATATTCAATATTTTCTTCGATCTTTCTGGCTTCTTCTAGATGAGTTCTTAAGTTCTCGATGACCTATTGGGCTTCTTAAAAAATGTGAACAGTTTCCTTTTGTTTCATCAATTATTTCTTGAGTGACTTGTTTTCTTCTCTTTCTTTTCTTAGTTCATCTAAAGCATTAATCAATTTTTCTTCATAATTGTCTTCTTTTTCAATTATTTTTTCTGTCTCATTTCCTTCATGGAATTCTATTTCAATATGTTTGCATTTTTCACAATTAAATAAAAACAACATACCTCTTTTGATTATGTACTCTTCATCTTATGAATCTATTTGACATGGTGAACATATTTATTATTGATTTGTACCTTCATCTTCTTTGGAATTTTATGAATTTGCAATGGGTGAAGAATATATGTCATGTAACTTATCCCAAATTTGTTTGGTTGATGAACATTTACCAACCTTTTCTCTTACCGGATTAGGTAATACTTCCCAGATGAAACCTATTGCTTGTTATTCTTCTTCAATTCCTTCTTGGTTGCAGTATTTACCCTTTTTGAACTATCATATCTTTTAACGACTAATAGCCAAATATAATTCCCATGTGCCTATAAAATTACTTCCGTGCTTATACTCTGTATCTCATAATTTAGCCCATTCTGACCATTAAACAAGGGTACTCCATTCTCATAATAATCCATGATCTCCTTTCAGTGGTTAAACTGATTTCTGAAGGAACCTCCTCTCATTCCAATTGTTGGATTACTAAGAGCGGGGGTGAATCAATAATAGAGCAATATAATCCTTTTTAAACATAAAATGAAAGTGTTATATCAATGTATCATTATCATCCAATAGTTGCAGAGTAAATAAATAATGAACAAATGAGAAATCATACACATACACAGTACACCAGTGTTTTTACGTGGAAACCCAAAGCGGGAGAAAACCACAGAATGTTTTTTTCTTATATGTATTTAATAATTACACTCATTGGAAGCACCAACTTCCTTTGTTTTCCAGCTTCAACTGGAAGGAGGCTCCAACCCCCTAGTTTCTCAGGCTACAACCTGAGGGAAGCTCCAACTCCCCAATTCTATGGATACAACTAGAAGGAGGCTACAACTCCCTATGTTATCTGGATACAATCGGAAGGTGGCTACAACCACCTTTCCTTTCCATGTCCAACTGCCCTGAAATATTAGCAAAATGATGGAATCACTGTCACACTATCTCTGTGAGATATACTATTGTAAACATGTACCAATCAAAATGCACCAAAAAAAATGTACCAATAACCTGTGCCAACATGTACCATACATCAACCTGTACCATAAACAAACACATAAACCATGCACAAAACCTATACAAATAACCTATCACAATAACCTCTCCAACATGTACCATATATCAACCTATACCTCAACCTGTACCATAAACAAATGCATCAACCATGTACCAAATCTGTATAAATAACCTGTCACAATAACCTCTGCAACCAACCTATCACAACAACCTTTCTCATCAATCTTGTCAACCAAATGAGATCTACTCATCAAGATCAATCACCAAGACAACTCTCAACCATATGCACAATATCACCAATATGTGTATCAACCAAGCATAACACAACAAATCATAATCATTGTAGTGACCATACTAAATTAAATTATAAATTTAATACAATTTAAACATATAATTCTTTCTCATACATAAATAATTCATTCGCCATCATATGAGCATATAATATTCGACAGAATTTGAAATTTAACTACAGCATGAAAATAACTTAGCAATTTCATAAATAAATTACATGATTATGATGTTAATTTCCGTTGATATGGTTGTCCTTCCCCTGCTGCCTTGCCAAGTCTGATGCACTGACCAACTCTGCCCAAACCGACTAACCTCCCAGCCAACTAGGAGCAACCTGTCTGGCTCCCTAGCTCCAGGAAACCGAAAGGAATTCTGGCCCCCGTGCCCAAAACCCCCAGCAACCCGGTGCCCTCTGCTTCTTATTCACCAAAAACCACCAAAATCAAACTCCTCCCACTAGAAAAATATCCCACAACCCAAAAATCACAGACCAATGTATGCTCCAAAATTCTCCCCCCAAAATAATGATCCTCCCCTATAAGACTCCTCCCCGTCATATCCCCCTTCACCAACTCTCCCCCCCTCATTAATTTTCTTATCTCCCCCTTTATTATCTTATCCCCTTCGTTAATATATTATCCCTATATTTAATATCTTATCCCTAT
>ML778289.1:12173-25569 GCA_009831015.1 Picea engelmannii
TATGTCTCTCTCTCTCCTGCATTTACCACTCTCTCTCTCACCTCTATCACCTCTATCTCTTGTACGCCCAAGCGACCTCTCATGGTGGGAGAAAAGAAAGATGACGCTACAAGATATCCCTTCAAAATGTTGCTCGAGGAATCCCTCATGCAATAGAGAAACGAGATGATGGATAGTTTTGCGCAAATCCTTTGTCGACTACCAACATGTGACTAATCTTCCTCAAACAGAGGTGTTGTCCCCTTCAAGGTACAAATCAAATTCAATATTCCTATATTTGAAGGTCAGATAGACGTCGATGTTATAGACAAATGGTTGAATCTGCTAGAAGGGTATTTCTCTCTCCATAACTTCTTGAAAAGAGAAAATATTACTTTTGCACTCCTCAAAGTTGTTCCCTGCGTCAAAGATTGGTGGGAAACTTTCTGTGAACAGAAGGAAACAGAGGAACCCTCATTATTTACAATCACAGTCACCTGGGAGTCCTTCAGGGATGCTATTAAGGAATAACAATATATTGTTGGAAGTTATGATGAATTGTACACAAAATGGACCACACTGCGACAGGAAAGAGACCAAGAACTGCTCGAGTTTACAAATATCTTCCATACCTTGCGTACCAAGTTGGGTATCAAATGTTCTGAGCGACATCTGGTGCTCAAGTATCGCGATGGTCTGCATAGATACATCTAGGCTGAAATGGATTTTCTGGACATCTCATCTTTGGGCGTGGCCTACTGATATGTCGTCAAAATCGAGCAAAAGCTCAAACAAAAGACGCAACAATTTGGGCCTGGGAACCCATCACAACAAAATCCAAGAAAGGGCGGCCCCAACCTGCAAAACAAAGGACAGAGAAAATATGGACTGCTTTAGGAAAACCAGTCCAGGACGCCAAAAAAGAAGGACACTGGAAAGACAAAGAAAGATATCGGGAAGTGGTGCGACTTCCATAAGAGCCCCTAGCATAACACTGATGATTTTCGCTCAAAGTAGTCGTTGGTGGCTAAGGTGAAAGCCTCTAAATCAAATGTGGGTTCTGACTCTGAGTCAGAACCAGAAAGGGGGAGATAGATCATTGACACAGAACCCAGTGCTATCATTGCTACTACCAAGCTCCAGCCTAATGAACTAGATGAGCCTGAGGAAGACGAGCACCTTTTTCATTCATAGATGTGGGTGAAGGGTACGTCATTGCACTTCATCATTGATAGTGGTAGCCAAAATAACCTCATATCAATAAAGGTTTTGAAGCAACTCTCCCTGCCAATAATGCCACAGCTACAGCCCTACACCATCAGATGGCTCCTCCAAGGAAGGAACATCTCCGTCATCCATCAATGTTGCCTTTCATACGGCATCAATCCCTTCAAAGATGAGGTATTGTGTGATGTTTCCCTTCTCAAAGTTTGTAATATTCTTTTGAGCCAACCATATTTATGGAAACACCATGTTGTATATGAGTCTAGGAATTGTAGTGTTGTTATTACTTTGAACAAGAAATTGTACAGGATACCCAAGGCATTCCCACCTAGTGTTATTTCCTTGATCTCTTCCAAGCAATGCGGGAAGGTCATATCTCTGAAGGGGAATTTTTTCTTCTTGAGAGAAAGATCGCAGCCACATCCAGGGTCTCCGTGACCAACCTCTCCACATAGCAAAAGCAAGTGTATAATTTCATGGAAGAATACTCGGATATCTTCTCCTCACCTATCGGGGTACCTTTGCACTATTAGGTTAAGCACCCCATCGATCTGACCCTCGACGCACCACTTCCCAATGGGTCAGTCTATCGTTTCTCTCTATTAGAGAATGAGGAGATCAAGTGGAAGATCGAAGAAATTCTCCACAAGGGGCACATCCATCCCATCTCATCACCTTGTGGAGGCCTAATCATGTTGGTATAGAAGACAGATGGAACCTGACGACTCTACATTGATTAGTGGGCCCTAAATAAAATCACAGTCAGAAACCGATACCCGATTCCCCCAATCAACGACCTCCTTAATAATCTCACGGGGGCCAAATACTTCAGTAAGATTGATCTGAAGTCTGGATATCATCAGGTCCCAATAGAGCAGACATATGTATGGAATACTGCCTTCAAGTCAAAGGAAGGTATTTTTGAATGGTTGGTCATGCCCTTTGGTTTGACAAATGCTCCAGCCACTTTCATGAGGATGATGGAGGATATCCTACAACCATTCACCAATACTTTTGTAGTGGTGTATCTAGATGACATTCTCATTTACAACAAGACTTGGGCAGAACACTTGCAACATATTCAGTAGGTTTTTCACACCCTGCAACAACACAAGCTATACACTAACTTGGAAAATGCTCCTTTGGCATGGACATGGTCCATTACCTAGGATACATCATTGATCAACATGGCGTACATGTGGATCCACCCAAGAGCCAAGTCATCCATTACTGGCCAACCCCAACCACACTCACTAAGCTTCAAAGCTTCCTGGGCCTTGCTAATTTCTACCATAGGTTCGTGTTGGGATTCTCCCATATTTCATGGGCCCTCAGATAAGTAACCAGGGGTGGTGGTAAGGATAAATTTGTGTGGGGTCAGTCCCAACAATAAGCGTTCGATGATTTGAAGTAGTGCTTATGCTCATCCCCAGTACTTTCACTATCGGACCTGCAACAACCATTTGATATCGAGACAGATGCTTCCGACTATGTTGTGGGCATTGTTCTCACTCAACTTGACCACCGCGTGGCCTATCATAGTGAGACACTATCAGATGTTGTACGTAAGTACCCTACTTATGACAAAGAAATGCACTCCATTGTGAAAGCATGTTTCCAGTCGAGACATTACATTCTTGGTAAGGAGACAGTCATTCACACTGATCATAAGCCACTGCAGTTCATGCAGACATAAGGAAAATTGTAGAATGACCGTCATTAGAAGTGGTCCTCCTACTTGCAGCAATTCTACCTCAAGATCAAGTATAAAAAAGGAAGCACAACTGTGTCGTTGATTGCCTCAGTAGACTTCCAGTTGCGGCACTCACCACGGTGTTAGACTCTTGTGGCCATGAGACCTATGGATGGCCCTAACTCTATGAGACAGACCCCGATTTCTCCACCACCTACCAAATGTTGGGCGTAAACGCAGTTGTCGATAATTTCCATCTTCAGGATGGGTTGTTGTGCGGTCTGGTCCATAATTGTGTTCCATCAAGTGAGCGAGTGAGGATGATCTAGGAATCCCACTACAATCGAGTGGTATGACACTTCAGTGTCAAAAAGACAGTGGTAATGTTGCAGAAACATTTCTACTGGCCAAAACTTCGACAGGATGTCAACAAGTATATAAGGTCCTGCACTTCCTGCACTATTTCCAAACCGACCACTAAGAAACAGGGCATGTACACCCCTCTTCCTATTCTTGATAGGCCATGGGAATCCATCTGAATGGACTATATGGTGGGCCTCATGTCCACCAAGTGGGGAAATGACTGTGTTTTGTGGTTTTTGATCTCTTTTCTAAGATGGTGATTTTGGTCGCTTCCAAGAAGAGCATCACAATAGAAGCCACTACCAAGATCTTCCACTACTACATATTGAAAAATTTGCGATGACCACTTGTGACGAAAGTACTCTTTTGTCGCAACATGCAAGAGAAAAAGTTCATTTTTTCTAAATCCACCCCGTATTCGTCGCTATCTCGACGCATGTAGTTTGACTACATTATTATGGTTAATGTTCACCGTAAGAGCAACAAATGTAGTTTGTCTGTCGCAAGAGCAATGACTTACCTAACCTTAAAATTGACCGTTAAAAATGACCTAAAATAAATATGTAAAAAAAGAAATATTTTTAGGTCACATTCATCTCAATTGCGACGATAGTGACCTAAAATTGGACTATAAATATTTGATGATTTAAAGATGTTGCAAAAATATTGCTATAACAACGACGGTTTCGAAAGGGTATTTTTGTGTGGAATAATGTCATAGAATGTTGTTAGAGGTGGGGAAAAAATTAAAGAGGGTGAAAGGCTGATGGTAGATGTTATCGCCCTTGTAAAAAATGTTGCCTCAGATGTCCTGTAAGAATTTTAATAGCAACAACTACAAAACATTGTAGGAAATATGGTCACATTGATGGCAGATCGAATGAATATCGTCCCATGGTAATTAGCTATATATTCATTATCTTTTTTTATTTTGTCAATTTTATATAAAATTATATATATATATATATATATATATATATTGTTTGAATGTTTGTTATAATATACACTAATTTTGCATGATTGTTTGTAATTATAAAGTTAGAGTTTCCCTCTAAATTTCCACAAAATATTGCACCAAGTATTAGTAGAAATGATGTTGCATAAGCTGAGGAACATCATCATGACCAAGCAAATGAGGTTCTCATGGAAAAAGATGATGGGACAAATCAAGTTAATGATCCCATGGAAGAAGATGATGGGACAAATCAAATGATCCAATATTTGTTTTCACAGTCAGATGAGGATGGGGAAAATATTGGTATTTATGATGAACCTCTATTAGAAAAGGCAAATAAACGACTTTATGAAGGATCAAGAGAAAATCTTCTCTCCGCTACATTGCTGCTAGTGAACTTAAAGGTTATGAATAATTTTTCGAACACTTGTATGACACAGATACTACGGTATGTAATATGTTTCATCTCATATTATACATAAATGTTGATTTTTTTCTATTTGTTTTTCGTGTTAATTAATGTGTAAAATAAGAATGCAATTTTTACGATTAATATTATTACATTAACTAGTTGTTTGTTATGTTGTAGATTGTTAGGTGAATTTTTGTTACCATCATCAAATATTTTACCTCGCACATATTGAGGTTTCCATGCCATTATGAAAGACATTGGAATGGATTATCAAACTATAGATGCATGTCCTAATGACCATATTATATATTATGGACAACATGCTTCGAAAACCAATTGTTTGCAATGTCTTATCAGTAGATATCGAACCGATCAAGTAACAAAAAGGGTGCCTCGAAAGGTTCTTCATCATATTCCCATAATTCCATGTTTGCAACGATTGTTCAGATGTGAAATCATAGCACAATTTATGAATTACCATGCACATAACAGAAGTGGAGATGGTTTTCTTAGAATGCCTACCGATGGTTCTGCATTTAGGGAAATTGAGGGAAAATGGGCAGATTTCAAAGATGAACCTCGTAATGTTAGGCTTTCATTGGCAGTTGATGATGTTAATCCATTTGGAGAGCTTAGTTCTATTTACTCAGTGTGGCCTATTTTTTTTTATCAATAATAACATTCCTCCTTGGATGTGAATAAAGAGGGAGCACATAATGTTGACAATGATTGTTCCAGGTATTTGTTTACATTAATTTTTTGAATTTAGCATTTTCATTTGTTTCAATTTTTGCATAATATATTTTGTTTATTTATTTAATTATATATATTACATGATATCATTCCTTTAGTAATTATGTGTAATTTCAAACAATTAGGTAAGTAACAGGTTAAATATATGAATGTATATATCGAGCCTCTTATCGACGAGCTACTAAGGTTATGGGTTGACATCACAATGTATGACATATGTAAACCAATCGGGGAGAAGAAATTTAAATTCTGTGGAATACTTTTATGGACAATTCATGATGCCCCTGGACTAACACATTTTTTTGGTATGTAGCATTCTAATATTGCTCTTTAATACTATATAATATTTTAATGTTATCATGGTGCATGTTTAATTTTTAAATAATCTCATCATATAATTGACATTAATCCATTTGTTGCAGGTCTTCAAACAAAGGGTAAATTTGCATGTCCAGTTTGTGGCCCTAAGATGAAGTATCGTCATTCAAAAAGTTTAGGAAAGATGGTGTTTGATGAGTATAGGCACCTTATTCCTAAGAACGATAGGTATCGTACTACTGAAAACATCTTTTCAACGGGAAAGAAGAGACTGGTTTAAAACCATGAAGAATGGCACCTCACCTATGGAGGTTGGAATATAATAGAAATCGTCAAGGTACTCAATTTCATAATGTATTGTAGATCATGTAATGTTTTGAATGTTTATTTTAATCATTGAATTTATTTTACCGTATTTGACAATTATTGTTGTGATTTATTTTATGCTTCATGAAGGCCACAATCATCATGAAGATATTAATAATGGGCTTCCACGAGGAATAAAATATTATCCCGCTCAATTCATGAGGTTTCCCTACTATGAGGAGATAAAAATATCTAATGTGTTTGATATAATGCATATCAGGAAGAATGTGACTGAAAAGTTATGGGGAATCATAGATGGTAGGAGGGACAAAGAAAAAGTTGTCAAAATTTGTACTGACATTCAAGAAGCTAATCATGCATTGTGAAGTGTGATCTGATATTCAAATATATCAGATGGAGTACTAGACCGAAATAACCTTCCATGGTTATTAACAAAGCACCAAAACAATGATGTAAAAGAGGTCATTCAAAGAATTAAATTTCCCACGGGTTTTGCTTCAAACATAAAAAATATCTTAACAAAGGAAGGTGAATTTGGTGGGGTAAAATCACATGATTGGCATACCTTCATTAAGGTAATAATTTTGGTATACATATTTATATATATTGGCCTTATAGATATTTTATTTTTATTTTTATTTTGTTTGTCTACTTTGGTCGAAACAAATAGCGATTCATTTTGTTGTTACAATATGTTCTACCGCTATCTCTCCCAAATGACGTTGACAACAACGTCAAACAAGTTATATATGATCTTGGAAAATACATGAGGTAAGACGTAGTTGTGATTTATATGCAAAATGTTCTTTCAAATTATTATTGTACTTAATGACATATGTTTTACTTGTAATGTAATGTAATACATTATATTATGTTATGTTTAAACATGTTATTTTCTTGTGTCACGATCTCATGTAGATGGTTGTCATTGAAATAAATCCATGAAGATGATATAACGTATTAGAAGAGAGAAATTCCTCATCTAATGTGTGAAATGAAAAAGTACATACCTCCTACATTTTTCAATGCACAAGAACACTACCCCATACACCAAGTTGAGGAGATTGAATTTTGTGGACCTGTTCACACAAAGTCAATGTGGATGGTGGAGAGGCACTTGAAATCATTGAAGGCGTTGGTTAGACAAAGAGCATGTCCTAAGGGTTCTATGATGGAAGGGTATATGGTATATCAATCCATGGTGTATATTCGTCAGTATCTTCCTAAATTAGCAGTGCCAACTATGCATGCAGTGGATCACATTTGGGATGTGAACTCCATCAAAAAATTTTAAGATCAGGAGCATCTGTTGGGGAAAGGTAGAATGAAAAAAATGAGAGGTAATATATTAATAATTGCAAAAATTTATATTAATAATACATATAAAGTTTCATTTTTGTGTATATGATCATACTCATTAATATATTAATATAATTTATTTCATAAATTATAAATATTTATAATTACCTACATATTGTATGTTATAACTAATATTTAATATTGGTGAATTATGATTTTTTTATTCAGTTGCTCTAGAGTGGGATGCACTAAATTTATACGTTGCAAACATTCTTGACTGGATGAATGTATGGATTGAAAGATGTAAACAACATAATGGAGGTAGGTTATCATGGAAATGGATGTCTGAATTGGTTAGAGAGGCTCATCGTAATGGAGATGCCAATGTTACGCAGAGGGAAATTGATCTAGCATATGGTTTGAAAGATGGATAGGTAAGCAATTTCACCCATTTTTTTTAGTTATTTTATATTATACTAATGTGACTACATGTGTACTGTATTTTTGAGATACTTTCAAAGTTATATAAATATATGTTAATTTATTAATTAACAATGCATCTTTTACATATCTGACATATTGCAGTTGAAACACCACAAGGCTATGTGGTGCAATGGTCGTAAATTTCGCATCAAACAATTGGATGAAACCAGGAAAACTTTTGATAGTGGGATAACTTCAGTATTCCAATTTACTAATGTTTCCTCTAGGAATGACAGACATCCCCGAGAATATGAAAATAGATACTATGGGTATTTAAATGATATAATTGTGTGTGACTTTAATTCATTTAATTTAGTTATGTTCGATGTCAAATGGTATAGGTTATGAATGCATGAACGTGATGAAGAAAGAACTGTTATTCAACATGCCAACGGATTTCCAATGATTAAAAAAATGATGTTTGAAAGAGGACATGATCGCTATGTTTTCCCAAGCCAATGTGAACAGGTCTTTTACTCAAATGTTCCAGGTGAAAGGGATTGGTCATTTGTTGTTTGATATGATCCAAGAGGAAGGCCAATTAAGTATACCCATTTATAGGAAGAAGATGATATTGAAGATCGAGAAGATGATTCAACATAATATCAGATAGAGCCAGAAGATGATGGAGGGTCGACAGATAAAGAAGACAAAGAAGGTCATGATCTAGGCATAGGAGAAAATATTGCAATTCCTGATGATGATGTCGATGAAAATATGCTCGAAAATGACATTGATGATGATGATGATATCATCAATCCTTTCAACATCGTTCTAGAACCAGATGATGATACAAATGTCGAGTTCAATGAAGAAGATAAAGATAGATAATAAGGATGATTACACAAATGTTGAGGTTGGATTAGGTACGTGACTATATAATATTTTAATTTGTATGAATTATCCTCTTAAAATAATTTACTTTTAATGTCATGGGTTAATTACATGTTTTTAAGTTTTATGTGATGTTTTTATATACTAGGTTACTTGTTGTTTAAATATTATTTGAAATCTGAAAACAATTGCCAATATAGTAAAGTACATGGTAGACTAAGAATATCATTTAGAAACACATAATTTCATGTACCTTCATTAATTTTTGTTTTTGTAGTTTCTATGCATGAATCTTAATAAGTCATTTCTTTCGATTATTTTATATTTTATAGATTGGGTTTTGGGGATCAATTGAGAGTGACGTGAGGGGGAGTGTAGGGTCCATGTGAGCTTCCACCTTCACGTGGTTGGCCTTGTACAATATAGGATAAATTATTCTTGAAACCAAGAGAATCTCTTTCATTTTTATACCATCATGATCGTATAAGATTTCATCAATATTGTTACCTATTTGAATCTTCTTAGAATTGAGATTCGTTACATAGTTATTGCAAAAAGACAAAAGACTTATGTAGTGAATATTAATTTGGTCTTTGTGTGGGACATTTTATTTCATTAGTATGTTTTGTACAAAAATAACGAGGAACGAGGAACGAAAATTGCACGAGGACTAAACATCGGCAACAGGGACCTGTGAATGGGGCCAATGTTGATTTTTTTTCAAATTGTTTATGTATGCATTGAAATTTGTCATGGATAGACTATTGCCATGCCTTAATGTTATGGGAGGGTTTTTGGACTCAAATTTGAGTGATACACCCACTTTCTTCCATCATCAATTCATCATGTAAACCATAAACCCTAATTTTCTTTCAAAGTACCCAATTTGGTTGACGCAAGTTTTAGGCTTTCATCGGTCTTTCTTGATTTTTTTTCAAGTTCTACCTTAATGTATATACAATGTATCTGCGTCATATTTGTGATGAAAAATCCTTCTATTTCGTTGATTTCTTAATCAACACCATCAAGATACTTGAGGCGGGAAACAGTGACATGTGAATGGGGCCAATGTTGAAATGTTTTTGACGCCACGCAACCCCTCCACAACCACGGGTCGGAAGGTCCACGTGCACAATATCTTTCCCCTTTCACTAGCCCGAAGAACTCTAAAACACTCTTCTATTTTCCTTTCAAAAAATATGCACCCACAACAAATCCTCGTGGGATCCTCCCTTTGTACTTTAGGAGATCAAACTTCACGATATCATGAATCCTGCAATTGAGTGTCTTGTCGCTCAGCCCCCCGAATCCCAAAACTCCAAAATTCTGATATCACTTCGACTTGTCGACTTTCACGAGTTCGCGAGTTGTGATGACATACAATTCTACCCATGAACCTTGAAATCCCAATATTCTATTCTCCGAAATCTCGAGATGTCAGACTCCAACACGTTTCTTGGCGCTGCCCCACAACTAGAATTCTCACCATTTCGGGACTTCAACTTACGAAACTTCGAAGTGGTCAACGCATTTGACTTCTATGTTGATAGTGTGCCACCTGTCCACCTTGCTAGCTCCTATGGCCCCACACAATCCTATTGATCCTTCAGGACATCGCGCTTTGTGATTTCTTGAACTTTAATACCAAGTTTTCGAACCCTCCACTCACGAAATCTCGATAGGCGATTTCACGAGTGATCCAACGGTCCTTGGCTGACTTGGGTCGATGGCTCTGTCTCTCCTCAGCTTGCACCTTTAAAATAATCCCCGTATCTCCCATGCTACTCTGCGAGATCTGACGACTCGCGAGACTTTGCGAATTCTCCTCAGAGAATTCCGATCGTCTGTTCTTCCTCTTAGAACCTCTGCACCAACTAAACAAAGTATCTCTCTCCGTGGAACTTGTCCTCCTGCGGTCCAACGTCGCTACGCCTTCCTTCAACTTTTCAAGGTACTTGGCCTCGTGCCTTCCTTCGACTCCTTCGAAGGTTAAAATCCTTCTGAGCTTCCCCACGACTTCTGGTCTTTCAGAAACTCCTGCTCGCACTCCTTGCGAAAAACTTTCAAACCTTTCCAAGTGTTGAACTTCCTTCGACTCTACGCACACCTGCAGTAGTGGTTTCTCAACACTTTGTTTAGATCTATGGCTCTAAGACTTTACTTGGCCTGCACACTCCTTGCATGGCTCCTATGCCCAACTGCACTTCTGAGGAAATGAGAAAAAAAACTATCTATCCTGAGCTTTCAGAGACAAACCTCTAAACCCTGTGTCAACGCACTCCTTGCGAACAATTCAACTACACAATTCATTGATCCTTAGGGACTTCGCGATTTCATGGTCCCACACAATAGTGTGCCACCTGTCCACCTTTCTAGCTCCTATGGTCCCACACAATCCTATCGATCCTTAGGGACTTCACGATTTCATGAACTTTAATACCAAGTTTTCGACCCCTCCACTCACGAAATCCCGATAGGCGATTTCACGAGTGATTCAACGGTCCCTGGATAACTTGGGCCGATGGCTCTATCTCTCCTAAGCTTGCACCTTTAAAATAATCCCTGTATCTCCCCTGCTACTCTGCGAGATCTGACGACTCGCGGGACTTTGGGAATTCTCCTCAGAGAATTCCGATCGTCCGTTCTTCCTCTGAGAACCTCTGCACCAACTAAAGAAAGTATCTCTCTTCGTGGAACTCGTCCTCCTGCAGTCCGATGTCGCTATGCCTTCCTTCATCTTTTCAAGGTACTTGGCCTCGTGCCTTCCTTCGACTCCTTCGAAGGTTAAAATCCTTCTGATCTTCCCCATGACTTCTGGTCTTTCAGAAAACTCCTACTCGTACTCCTTGAGGCAAACTTTCAAACCCTTCCAAGTGTTGAACTTCCTTCGACTCTGCGCACACCTGCAGCAGCGGTCTCTCAACACTTCGTTCAGATCTGTGACTCTAAGACTTTACTCGGCTTGCGCACTCTTTGCATGGCTCCTGTGCCCAACTGCACTTCTGAGGAAATGAGAACAAAAGCTATCTAGCCTGAGCTTTCAGAGACAAACCACTGAACCCTGTGTCAACACACTCCTTGCAAGAACTCTTGCTCAGATAGAGAAACAATTGAAACTCATTTCTCTTACTCTCTCTCTCCCAGATTTCAAACATTCTACAAGAAATCATTCATACATAGTATAAAATAATTTGCATGACAGAAAGAGTAAACCATTCATGAGCATAACATTCAAAGATGCATACATAGAGAATATTTGAACACCATGAGTCTGAATCAAAACCTTCTTGTATTAATTCAGAACTTTTGTACATGGAATTCTCACTACAGCTCTCTGCTTCTCTTCTATGCTCTCAATTTGCATAATCTCATCTATGTTTATGCTCTCCACACACTAATGTTACAATACACAATGAGGGTGTCTATATCCTGTTTCCCTCTTGCGCTCTAAATATGTCTAATCTACCATTCAATTCTATCTACCTTCATTAACTACTTTAAATTCCTTCTACCTACTAAGGACGAGAGCGGATCGCTCAAGGTCCGTTTACATTTTACAAGTGCGCCTTCATTTAATTGTTTCATTTAGGGTTCTAAAACATTCTCAAAAAAATGCAGTAGGTGCTTTTCCAGCTGTCTTTTGCCTCCGCGCTGGCTTGCTTGAGATGCTCCTGCATCAGTTTTCAAACTGTATCTATATACATTGAAATTTGACCTAGATAGACTATTCGCATGCCTTAACAATATGGGAGGGTTTCTGGACTCAAATTTTACCGACACACCCACTTTCTTCCATCATCAATTCATCATGAAAACCATAAACCCTATTTTTTATATGTTCTAGTAGATATGTTAATGATTCCAAGTTTCATATTTGTATTTGACTGAAGGTCCAACTAGCTTGCAAAGTATCAAATTGAGATTTCAAGTTGATAAAACAAATATGAAATGAATCCAAGCATCATTTGATATCGTCGCAAGAGAGACAAATGTAAATAATCTTGCGAAGAATTTGCTATACTATCAACGAAAAAAGTTCGTCGATAGTATAACTAATTTGTCGCAAGAATATTGTGTCTAATTTGAATGGTGTTACATGTTTTTCAAGGAGTGTAGGGATTATATTATGGTGTAATGTAGTGTATTATATAAGAAAAATCTCTATTCCAAACCTCAAAATAGATAGTACCATATCTTGTTCATAAGACAATTATTCTTGGTATGTTTCCTTTATGGATATGCTGGCTCAAGCCCTCAGTACACATGATGCCAAACAATGAAATGTAACAATTTTACTATTGAATGATAGTGTTATGTCACCCATGGTTAAGGAAAGAACTTAAGGTTCTTAGGTCCTATTTGAATCTTCTTAGAATTGAGATCTGTTACATAGTCATTGAAAAAAGACAAAAGACTTATGTAGAGGATATTAATTTGGTCTTTGTGTGGGACATTTTATGCCATTAGTATGTAATTTTGTACAAAAATAATGGATCTTGGGGACTACACCATGGTCAAGGGATGAGGAATGAGGAACGAGGAATGATGAATGAGGAACGAAAATTGCACGAGGACTAGACATCGTCAATAGGGACTTGCGAATGGGGCCAACGTTGAAATTTTTTCAAACATTTTTTGTATGCACTGAAATTTGTCATGGATAGACTATTGGCATGCCTTAACAATATGGGAGGGTTTCTGGACTCAAATTTGAGTGACGCACCCACTTTCTTCCATCATCAATTCATCATTTTGA
>ML778289.1:29148-75138 GCA_009831015.1 Picea engelmannii
TAGTTTCATGCATTAGGTTCATGGGTTGGGTGTGTGGGTAGGTGCATAAATTAGGTGTATGGATTATAATTGTAACTTGTGTCTTGATTAGTATGTTGATGGATTTAGTTCATGGGTTAGCTACACATGTCAAATATGTAGTGGTATCCATCACAATGTTGATGTGAAGCAAAATCCCCAATTGGATATATGATTAAATCCAAGCTTTCCAACAAAGTATTCCAAGGGGAGAGGACCAAGACAGTGCTAAGCCAACCCCATGCATACAACTTCCAAGAGAGAATGGTATAGAATAGTAAGAAGGACTAGGGTCACTAACTAAGTGAATGGTGTTGTGTTTCATCCATCAAATGACCAAGTGACCCATGGTAATTTCTCTTTAGGAGACCCAAATGAGTGGAAATGAGTTTCCCCCCATAGGTTCGACGACCAAAGCCAAGTTCACCAAATCCCAAAACACAATGGCAGCACAACATTGGAAGGGATAAGACAAAGGATAAACATAGAGGAGGAAGGTTTCTCTCATGAATGACACAAGTTCCAAAGGAATATGATTGAATTTCAAGTACAATGTCTAACTATAACCCATCATGGGATGTAATTTCCCACTGAGACATCATGGGTGTGAATTAACTTGGCATGTAGTTGGGTTTCACGAGTGTAAATTAATTTTGAGTGTAGTTTTACTTTCTCCCTAGTCGTGAGGATTTGCAACAAAGAGGATGTGTTATTGTCACACTATCCATTAAGGCATTCTAAACAATTCAACATCGCCTCAACACCATCGATAATTGTCCAACAATTAGCTTTGTCCCTGGTACCACAGGCATTAGACCTTACACCAAAATCATTGTCATTTGTTTGATGGGATATTTTTCTAGGGTTATGAATGTATCAGCCTTGCCACTACTCTTGATGTTCCCAATGTGGACTCTACTCCAATGTCATGATATAAATCTTGTGATTGTGTGGGTATTGACACTTGTTCTCGGTGAAATAATATATTAACACTTGTTGGGGTATGGACACTTGTCCTATATTATTATTATTATTATTATTATTATTATTATATCAATTATATATATTATATTAAATAATATATAATTGATATATATTAATTATATTAAAAACAATAATAAAAATAACAAAACATAAAAAACAAAAAAAATAACAAATTTCAAACAAAATAACAAAAAAATTTTGAATTGTATAATGAGCTCGTGCCCATATTTCACACACAAAAACACTAGAGCCCACAACAATACTAGAGCGAAAACCCCTGAAACCCCTCCATTCTATCCCAGTGAGATAGAGGAGATCAGGCACGAGAGGGAGCAGAGAACCCCGTGTAGTGGTGCAAAACCCCCCTGAAACCCAACCACCATTCAATCGAACCTAGAGAGAGGGAGGAGAGAACCCCTGCACAGTGGATATAAGGAGGCCCTACACCTACACAATGAATTGTGACAGTCGATTCCAACACACTTGATCAAGTGACGTCGAGACTAAGGGAGAGGGCAAAGATGGTGAGTACCTCTGCACACTTGAATTTACATTGCTAATTCGAGATTAGTATTTTTTGTTTTACAAGTTTGGTTAGTTCCATTTTTGTGTTGGAAGGAGATGGAAATGTCACCTTCTTCTTCCCTGCCCATACACCCTAAGATTTACAGGATTGCCTATGCCTTCTTCTCCTTTGCCCATACACCCTAAGAATTGTTTTTATGCAATATTTAGATCCCTAAGAATTGGATTTCCTGCCCATAGATGTCCAACAGGGTAAGTGGATGGCCTTAAATGGATTACTTCAACCTCATGTAGCTCTGTTTGCCACTTGTAGTTGACTGGTAGAGAAGAAACTAGTTCAAACAAGCAGAAAAAATTAGAGAAAACCCACAAAATATTGCTTCCATAGGCCAACTGGCACAATCTTCCCTTGACTTGAGATCCATGCCAAAATCATGAGTTTTACTTTTGTTGACTGAGTCAAACTTGGATAATGTGAGTTTGAATCAGTGACCTTTGGATCGGCTTGTTTGGAGGCTGATCCAATTAAAACTTGGAAAATTGCAATTTAAAGCGTGACTCCTGTTTCACTAAAAATAACTCTTTAACCAAAAAAATCATAGATCTCCCATATTTTTGTAAATTGTATCTATTGAAGGCAGTATATTTTGATGTTTGTTTGAAAAAAATGACACTTGTTATGGGAGGGCCTCGAGGAAGTCTCGAAGTATGTGTATACATTGCGAACTTTTTTTCACAAAATTAGGATAATATGGAGAAGATTGGCCATACTCATCCAGTTGTCATGTCCAGAGAATTGAAAAATCAAAATTCTTTTCAAGTCCTATATTATATACTAGGAAAAACGTTAACAGTAGTGACGCATTACAATCCATTTGCTAATTTAAAACATGTTCAATTTTTATTCTTTTATTGGTTAGTTTGGTTGTGGATGTAGTTTGGAAAAAATAAGAATTTTGCTCAAAGAGTAGTTCAAAATTTGAAAAGGGTAGTTATCTCCTTGAGATAGTGAGAATTTACTTTATGTCAACTGATAAATATCAATGTTTCAATAGTCCCTTAATCTTATTCTAGGTGCAACAATTGTTAATCTTGCACCTCCATGATTCCAAAACATCATTGGGATCCAATAGTGTCATTGCCATTGTCATTTGTATCCTCAGAAGTTGTAGTATTCCCCTTAGTAGACCGGATTATGCCTTTGATCCCACAGGTAGACCAGATTTTGCCTTTGTAAATCCCCTTGGTAGACCAAAAGCTTTAGTTTTCTTCTAAGAGGTCATATGTTCAAATCCAAAGGGGGGTAGGGTATGTATACCTCCATAGAATTTACCAGTAAAATCACTGAGTGGAGGGGGTCTCAAACACCAATTTGGTGTCTGGCTTGGCTGTGACCTTAAAAATAGATTATTATTATTATTACTACTAAAAGGAGACAGAAAAGAGAACCCCTCAATCAAAACAACCATGCCCCATATCCCTTATTTTGACAAGATATTTGACAATTTCTTGATCTTCAGAGATGCTCTATCCAACCCCATATTTTCTTTTGATCTTGCCAAGAATATTTACTCCATCATGTTAGGAGGTCCTTATTCTCATCTACCAGTCATCATTAGATTTGTTTCTAGCACTTAATGAGTGCTCCTTGACTAGTCATATTTATCTTGCTTAGAGCTATAAATACTAATCTCCAAATCACCTTCACTTCAATGCCGAAGTTAGCTACATCATTATGAATTACTACACCAAGACTTATTGATCCATGTTGATCATAAGTAATGCCAAATTCATCAGGCCATCGTCTCGTTCTAGATCACTAATAACCCTATCACTGCCTAGCATTACAAATTCATATGTTTTTGTAATAGATCATTGCCACCTAGGTTCTACTCTCATCAAGTTCAACTCTTTTTCATCCACAACTGCCCATCATACTAAGTAGTTAATCCAGTGTCATCTCTTCTTTCATACATTTCTATTGTAGGTTGCCCTCTTGGGTAGCTTGAACCAACTATTTGTACAATATTCTTTGACGCATTTCTATTAGGTCCTTCATGGTGATGTTAACTTATTTGTCATTATTTGAACCCATCATCTATCTTAGAAAAGAAATCCCATGTTGGTGTTTGCATATCTTTTGATCCCAATAGCTTGAAGCAACTTTCCAAACATTTTTTGAGGATAGAAAATAAAATCTTGAAAAGACCTAAATAATCTTCTACAGTGTCTCCCATAGTGGATTATCTTTCTGTATTATTTTCTATTCAATTTCAGAAAAAACATTCTTTCCATCCATGCAAATTTTCAAAATTAATGTTTACAAACATGTATATTACCTTCCCCATCGATTTGGTGAAGAATGACAATATATTTTGGAAAACCACTGAACATATGCTTCTATAAACTGACTTGTTTGAAGTCATTGAGATAGTGGCACATGGGATATTTGGCAGGAATTTGTTGTCTCAGAACATGTGACATCACCATATTCCCCTTGCAGTGCTATAGAGGAACTCCAAATACAATACATTTTGTGGTGCTTTTTGATGGACATGGTTGTTAATTTCTATACAAATATAACATCACTAAATCCTTATTTTTTTATAATTAGATCACCAGACAAGATCTAAGAAGCCAACAATGTTTTTCTTTGCCAATATATTATCAATATGTACAATATATCCATAAGTTAAAGAAGATGTTTCTTATCAGCAAGCCTAAGGAAAATATAATATTTTCTATCCAGTTTAAAATTTTGAGGCATATCCACACCAATTGTTTTCCATGAAAAAAACATTATATTCAAAATTTCAAAACTGAAATCAGAATATACATCATGTCCTAACTATATTTCTAGAGCCATACCTCTCATCTTTCTTCCAACCAAGAAGAGGCAAAACTCAGAGAAAATTTTCCTCATAACAAATCTTGTATGAAATATTACAGTCATCTGGATGCTCTAGGGCCCTCCAATTTGTGCTTAAAAGAACTTGGATAAAATCATTACATTCATACTACTGCCAGAACAGTTTGTTCCATCAACTAGAAAATAAGAAAAACAAGTTGGGATTGAACAGATATATAACTAGCAGCAACCAAACCCAGTGCCTTTGAGCTAACCAGTGAAGAGAGATTAAAGAAACCTAGAAGAATTTCATCCTTGAATCCTGTCCACATATAAAGTCCCTTCCTGCAAAAGGTTTAAGCATCTTTAGATGGATTTTCTGAATGATCATTGAATTCTCTGTAAATGTGATTGAAAAGGTTTCTAAAAAGTGTCTTTTACCTTGGAAACCTTGAACATAATTGGTCTTAATACCATATTAACAATGTGATTTTTACCATTACCCCAATCCTTGAGTAGTTTTGAGTCTCCCATTCTTTGGAGTCTATCAATCCCATGATCAGCTGCACATTTCAGAAGTAATGATAAGGAAAATAACTCATCTATGTTATTTGTCCCCTAACATCCTGTATACTTGAAAGAACTAGATTATTTTCATTAATAAATAAGATACCATTGGCACCATAAATACATGGGTTCCTTGGCAATCATCGGCAAAAAAAGACCAAAACCTTTGATTTATCATACACTGGCTCTTAAGGATTTGAGAAGGGTTGACTCTTTCATACTTGCTCTTAAGGATTTGGGAAGGTTTGACTCTTTCATATTTCCCAAACTCTATATAGGTATATCTTATTTGATGAGCCACTTGTGTAGTTTGTATGTCTTTCCCTTGGAATATCATAAAATTTCTTATGAGAGACATAGACCCTATACTACAAAAGAGGGAAGGGTTATGTGAGCTTTTACAAATTTTTCTCCATTACCAAGATTTGAAGGTACTCAACAACGAGTGTTTTTTCCACTTATTATCACAATTAGATAACAATAAAGCTTCAGACCAAACCTCCCTACCATAGAGACAGTTCACAAAAAAGAATGGTTTCTCAATTCCTCAATGAATTTACATAAAATACACCTTCCTGGACCATGCCAGTGCCGACACCAATGCGTAGCCTAATAGTTTCAACGTCACCTAAAGAAAATACTAGTAAAATCATATATCATAAGAAAATAATGCCTAGGCTTGATAAGCCAAGGCTCCTACTTTTCTTTCAAGTTCATTTTTCCTTCCACTCATTATCTTTTCAAGAAACTTTCCATCCTTTATAAAGTTAAATGTAGCCACAGTCTCCACATCCGCCAATTGGTCCATGTTGTTCAAGGAAAGATATTTATGCATATTTCTTTGATAGCTCAATCAACAGTGGAATCATGATCTGAAAATGTTCACACCCCATGTAGCAGTGAAATCTACCACCACCAAACATTTAGTCTCAATGGCCTCCTTTAGATTGAAGCGCCATGCCTATGTGGTGTGACAGGTAAACATGTTTCCTTTTGCCATCACTTCTCCAAAAATATCTTTGCTCTTCTCAAATTTACAAGAAATGGATCGGCAACCTTTGGATCGTCTTGTTTGGAGGTTGATCCAATTCAAACTCAGAAAATTGCAATTTAAAGTGTGATTCTTGTTTCACTAAAAATAAAACTTTAACCAAAAAAACCATAGATATCCCATATTTTTGTAAATTTTATCTGTTGAAGGCAATAGCTTTTGATGTTTGTTTGAACAAAATGACACTTGTTACGAGAGAGCCTTGAGGAAGTCTCGAAGTATGTGTATACATTGCGAACTTTTTTTTCACAAAATTAGGATAATATGGAGAATTAGGGTAGTTATCTCCTTGAGATAGTGATAATTTATTTTATGTCAACTAATAAATATCAATGTTTCCATAGTCCCTTAATCTTATTCTAGGTGCAACAATTGTTAATCTTGCACCTCCATGATTCCAAAACATCATCGAGATCCAACAGTGTCATTGCCATTGTCATTTGTATCCTCGGAAGCTATAGTATTCCCCTTGGTAGACCAAATTATGCCTTTGGTCCCACAGGTAGACCAGATTCTACCTTAGTGAATCCCCTTGGTAGACCAAAAGCTGTAGTTTTCTTCTAAAAGGTCATATGTTCAAATCCATAGGGGGGTAGGGTATGTATACCTCCATAGACTTTACTTATAAAATCGTTGGGTGGAGGGGATCTCATACACCAATTTGGTGTCTGGCTTGGTTGTGACCTTAAAAATAGATTATTATTATTATTTCTACTAAAAGGAGATAGAAAAGAGAACCCCTCAATCAAAAAAACCATGCCCCATATCCCTTTTTTTGACAAGATCTTTGACAATTTCTTGATATTCAGAGATGCTCTATCTAGCCCCATAATTTATTTTGATCTTGCCAAGAATCTTTACTCCATCATGTTAGGAGGTCCTTATTCTCATCTACCAGTCATCATTAGCTTTTCTCCAGCATTTAATGAGTGCTCCTTGACTGATCATATTTATCTTTCTTAGAACTATAAATACTAATCTCCAAACCACCCTCACTTCAATTCCAAAGTTAGCTACATAATTATGAATCACTACACCAAGCCTTATTGATCCATGTTGATCATAAGTAATTCCAAAGTCATCAAGCCATCGTCTCGTTCTAGATTACTAATAACCCTATCACTACCTAGCATTACAAGTTCATAATTTGTTGTAACAAATCATTCCCATCTAGGTTCTACTCTCATCAAGTTCAACTCCTCGTAATCCACAACTGCCCATCATACTAAGCAGTTAATCCAGTGTCATCTCTTCTTTCATACATTTTTGTTGTAGGTTGCCATGTTGGGTCCCTTGAACCAACTATTTGTACAATATTCTTTAACACATTTCTATTAGGTCCTTCATGGTGACGTTAACTTCTTTTTCATTATTTGAACGCATCATCTATCTTAGAAAAGAATGCCCATGTTGGTGTCTATGTATCTTTTGATCCCAACAGCTTGAAGCAAGCTGTCAAACATTTTTTGAGGAAAAAAAATAAAATCTCGAAAAGACCTAAATAACCTTCTACAGTGTCTCCCATAGTGGATTATCTTTTTGTATTATTTTCTATTCGATTTCAAAAAAGCATTCTTTCCATCCATGCAAATTTTCAAAATTAATGTTTACAAACATGTATATTACCTTGCCCATCAAGTTGGTGAAGAATGACAATATACTTTGGAAAACCACTGAACACATGCTTCTATCAACTGACTTGTTTGAAGTCATTGAGATAGTGGCACATGGGATACTTGGCAGACATTTGTTGTCTCAAAACATGTGACATCACCATATTCCTTTTGCAGTGCTATAGAGGAACTCCAAATACAATACATTTTGTGGTGCCTTCTGATGGACATGGTTGTTAATTTCCATACAAATATAGCATCACTAAATCCTTATTTTTTTATAATTAGATTACCAGATACGATGTAAGAAACCAACAATGTTTTTATTTGCCAATATATTAGCAATATGTACAATAGATCCATGATTTCAAGAAGATGTTTCTTATTAGCAACCCTAGGGAAAATATAATATTTTCTATCCAATTTAAAATTTTGAGGCATATCCACACCAATTTGTTTCCATGAAAAAAAAATTATATTCAACATTTCAAAACTAAAATCAGAATAGACATCATGTCCTAACTATATTTCCATAGCCATACCTCTCATCTTTCTTTCAACCAAAAAGAGGCAAAACTCAAAGAAAATTTTCCTCATAGTAGATCTTGTCTGAAATATTACAGTCATTCGAAGGCTCTAGGGCCCTCCAATATGTGCTTAAAAGAACTCGAATAAAATCATTACATTCATACTACTGCCAGAACAGTTTGTTCCATCAACCAAAAAATAAGAAAAACAAGCTAGGATTGAACATATATCTAAATAGCATCAACCAAACCCGATGCCTTCAAGCTAACCAGTAGAGAGAGATCAAAGAAACCTAGGATAATTTCATCATTGAATCATGTCCACATATAAAGTCCCTTCCTACAAAAATTTTAAGCAACTTTAGATGGATTTTCTTCATGAGCATTGTATTCTCTATAAATTTGATTGAAAAGGTTTCTAAAAAGTGTCTTTTACCTTGGAAACCATGAACATAATTGGTCTTAATACCATATTAACAATGCAATTTTTACCATTACCCCAATCCTTGAGCAGTTTTGAGTCTCCCATTCTCTGGAGTCTATCAATCCCACGATCAACTGCACATTTCATAAGTAATGATAAGGAAAATAACTCATCTATGTTATTTGTCCCCTAACCTCATGCTTACTTGAAAGAACTAGATGATTTTCATTTATAAATAATATAGCACTGGCACCACAAATACCTAGGGTCCTTGACAATAACCAACAAAAAAATCCTAAAACCTTCGATTATCATACACTGGCTCTTAAGGATTTGGGAAGGTTTGGCTATTTTGTAATGGCTCTTAAGGATTTGGGAAGGTTTGAATATTTTGTAATGGCTCTTAAGGATTTGGGAAGGTTTGGCTCTTTCATCTTTCCTGACTCTCTATAGGTATATATTATTTGACGAGCCACTTGTGTAGTTTGTATGTCTTTCCCTTGGAAATTCATACAATTTTTTATGACATCCATAGACCCTATACTACAAAAGAGGGAAGGGTTATGTGAGATTTTATATATATATCTCCATTACCAAGATTTGAAGCTAATCAACAAGGAGTGATTTTTCCACTTATTATCACCATTAGATAAAAATAGAGCTTTAGACCAAACCTCCCTACCATAGAGACAGTGCACAAACAAAAATTGTTTATCAATTCCTCAGTGAATTTACATGAAATACACCTTCTTGGACCATGCCAATGCCCACACCAATACGTAGCCTAATAGTTTCAACGTCACCTAAAGAAAATACTAGTAAAATCATATATCATAAGAAAATAGTTCCTAGGCTTGATAAGCCAAGGCTCCTAATTTTCTTTCAAGTTCATTTTTCCTTCCACTCATTACCTTTTCAAGAACCTTTCCATCCTTTATAAAGTTAAACATAGCCACGGTCTCCACATCCCCCAATTGGTCCATGTCGTTCAAGGAAAGAGATTTTTGCATATTTCTTTGACAGTTCAATCAACAGTGGACTCATCATCTGACAAGGTACACACCCCACGTAGCAATGAAATCTACCGACACCAGAGATTTAGTCTCAATGGCCTCCTTTAGATTGAAGCGCCATGCCTATGTGGTGTGATAGGTAAACACGTTTCCCTCTGCCATCACTTCTCCAAAAATATCTCTGTGCTTCTCAAATTTACAAGCAATGGATCACTGACTTTTGGATCGATGTGTTTGGAGGCTGATCCAATTCAAACTCGGAAAATTTCAATTTAAAACATGATTCCTATTTCACTGAAAATAACTCTTTAATCAAAAAAATCATAGATCTCCCATATTTTTGTAAATTGTATCTGTTGAAGGAAGTAGATTTTGATGTTTGTTTGAACAAAATGAAACTTGCTACTAGAGAGCCTCAAGGAATTATCAAAGTATGTGTATACATTATGAACTTTGTTTTCACAAAATTAGGATAATATGGAGAATTAGGGTAGTTATCGCCTTGAGATAGTGAGAATTTATTTTATGTCAATTGATAAATATCAATGTTTCAATAGTCCCTTAATCGTATTTTAGGTGCAACAATTGTTAATATTGCACCTCCATGATTCCAAAACATCATCAGGATCCAATAGTGTCATTACCATTGTCATTTGTATCCCCAGAAGCTGTAGTATTCCCCTTGGTAGACCAGATTCTTCCTTTGATCCCATAGGTAGACCAGATTTTGCCTTAGTAAATCCCCTTAGTAAACTAAAAACTGTGGTTTTCTTCTAAGAGGTCATATATTCAAATCCAAAGGGGAGTAGGGTATGTATACCTCCATAGACTTTACCAGTAAAATTGTTGGGTGGAGGGGGTATCATACACCAATTTGGTGTCTGGCTTGGATGTGACCTTAAAAATAGATTATTATTATTATTACTACTAAAAGAATATAGAAAAGATAACCCCTCAATCAAAACAACCATGCCCCATATCCCTTATTTTGACAAGATCTTTGACAATTTCTTGATCTTCAGAGATGCTCTATCCAACCCCTTAATTTATTTTGATCTTGCTAGGAATCTTTACTCCATCATGTTAGGAGGTCCTTATTCTCATCTACCAGTCGTCATTAGATTTTTTTCCAGCATTTAATGAGTGCTCCTTCACTGATCATATTTATCTTGCTTAGAACTATAAATACTAATCTCCAAATCACCCCAATTTCAATGTCGAAGTTAGCTACATCATTATGAATCACTACACCAAGCCTTACTGATCCATGTTGATCATAAGTAATGCCAAATTCATCAGGCCATCATCTCATTCTAGATCACTAATAACCCTATCACCGCCTAGCATTACAAGTTCATAAATTGTTGTAACAAATCATTGCCATCTAGGTTCTCTCATCAAGTTCAACTCCTCATCATCCACAACTGCCCATCATATTAAGTAGTTAATCCAGTGTCATCTCTTCTTTCATACATGTCTATTGTAGGTTGCCCTATTTGGTCCCTTGAACCAACTATTTGTACAATATTCTTTGACGCATTTCTATTAGGTCCTTCATGGTGATGTTAACTTCTTTGTCATTATTTGAACTCATCATCTATCTTAGAAAAGAATACCCATGTTGATGTTTGCATATCTTTTGATCCCAACATCTTGAAGCAAGCTGACAAACATTTTTTGAGAACAAAAAAAAAATCTCGAAAAGACATAAATAACCTTATACAATGTCTCCCATAGTGGATTATATTTCTGCATTATTTTCTATTTGATTTCAGAAAAAAATTCTTTCCATTCAAGCAAATTTTCAAAATTAATGTTTACAAACATGTATATTACCTTGCCCATCAAGTTGGTGAAGAATGACAATATACTTTGGAAAACCATTGAACATGTTCTTTTATCAATTGACTTGTTTGAAGTCATTGAGATAGTGGCACATGGGATATATGGAAGGCATTTTTTGTCTCAAAACATGTGACATCACCATATTCCCCGTGTAGTGCTATAGAGGAACTCCAAATACAATACATTATGTGGTGCTTTCTGATGGACATGGTTGTTAATTTCCGTACAAATATAACATTGATAAATCCTTATTTTTTTATAATTAGATCACCAGACAAGATGTAAGAAACCAACAATGTTTTTCTTGGCCAAGCTATTAGCAATATGCACAATAGATCCATGAGTTCAAGAAGATGTTTCTTATCAGCAAGCCTGAGGAAAATATAATATTTTCTATCCAGTTTAAAATTTTGAGGCATATCCACACCAATTGTTTTCCATGAAAAAAACATTATATTCAATATTTAAAAACTTAAATCAGAATATACATCATGTCCTAACTATATTTCCAGAGCCATACCTCTCATCTTTCTTCCAACCAAAAAGAGGCAAAACTCAGAGAAATGTTTCCTCATAGAAGATCTTGTATGAAATATTACACTCATACGGAGGCTCTACAACACTCCAATATGTTCTTAACAGCACTTGGATAAAATCATTACATTCATACTACTGCCAGAACAGTTTGTTACATCAACCAGAAAATATGAAAAACAAGCTAGGATTGAACAGATATCTAACTAGCATCAACCAAACCCGGTGCCTTTGAGCTAACCAGTAGAGAGAGATCAAAGAAACCTAGGAGAATTTCATCCTTGAATCCTGTCCACATATAAAGTCCCTTCCTACAAAAAGTTTAAGCAGCTTTAGATGGATTTTCTACATGAGCATTGAATTCTCTGTAAATGTGATTGAAAAGTTTTCTAAAAAGTGTCTTTTACCTTGGAAACCCTAAACATATTTGGTCTTAATACCAGATTAACAATGCAATTTTTACCATTACCCCAATGCTTGAGCAGTTTTGAGTCTCTGTAACATCTTACTCTGGCACACTGAACGAACTTATTCTTTGAGGACACTTGCTCGCAAGTGATCCAAATTATTATGCTATTAAAACATTTGATTTTGATTATGAGGCATTATGGGTTGATGACTTGTTGTTTTACTGCATTGACATAGACAGGTGCTATTGACGCGGTTTTACTCAGTGTGTAGGATTTTGGACCTCGAGGATGCAGAGGCATCAATGGAACCCCTTGGACTCTGGATCGAGTCGGGGAGTGTACCATTGGGGTTCAATTATTTTATTGTGATATTAGTGCATCTGATTAGATGATATGATTATGGATATATTTCTGACATGATTCATTGATGATGCAAGCTGACGATAGCTTTTCGACCAGACTCACATGTGGAGTAGAGGGATCATGCACGACTACCAGAGATGTTGAGGGAGAGGTGTGGATAGTAGCCCTACCACAACCTACTAGCACTCCTGTCATGGCTTGAACTATAGGTTAATGCTTACCAATTTTGAGAGGACCCACGATGCCATGAGGGAAGACTGCGACAGTCGCTCACGATGATTCTAAGGGGCGCGCAATAAGGGGGGGCCTTATTCCTTAGAGGCCCTTAGTATCCCACAATTTCACTTGGCGGAGTATTGACTCAAGGGGTTTTTGATGTCTACCAAGTCAGTCAAGAGGCGAGTGGCACACTTGGAGCATGTGGTGCGTCGTGAAGGGCATGTCGTGCAAGAAAAATGGAAAGAGGGGAGTGGCACCCTTGGAGCACGTAGTGCGTTCTGAAGGGCACGTCGCGTAAGGGAAACAAATTAAGGCAAGTGGCACCCTTGGAGCAACTAGTGCGTCCTGAAGGGCACATCGCATTGTTGATGATAAATGAATGAACATAGATGGCCTTAGGACAAATAACGTGTTAATAATTTTTAAAAACAAATTCCCTAATAAAATGTCGCCCAATACGAAAATTTAAGGTCTAAGTCTAAATTATGCTAGTGGTAAAATTTTATCTATCTATTTAAAAAATAAATAAAAATAAAAACAACATAAATAATAATTATACTCTTCGTTAAATGTTGTAAAATAAGGGGGTAAGCAATTTAAGTGATTCATAAAAATCTGTTAGGGTAAAATTTAAAAAAAAAGGGAAATAATTGTTTTATTATTTATGATAATTTAAAATTATTAAGTAAAAAGGGAAAAAGTAAAAAGGGGGTTAATTTCTACACCTTCCAATTTGAGTCCTAAATGAAAAGGGGAAAGAGGGAAATCTAAAATATTTAGGAAACTAGGAAAAAAGGGAAACATAAGAAGAAAAGGGAAACCCAAGGGAAAAATCAGAAAGTCAAACTTAGCAAGGTATCTACCATTAAGAACTTTCTAATTTAAAAGTGAACTAGCAAATTGATAATGGGGAAAGTCATTAAAAGTTGTAAGAGAATTTGGGGACACCTAGGAGCGATTCTAGGAGTGACTCTAGGTGGGTGAGGGAAATAAGGAAAATTAATTAATTAAAGAAATTAATTTGTGGAGGAATGAAGAGAATGGGTGACACTTGTATGAGGAGGAATTTTTAGGATTTAATTTTTAAAAACTTTATTAAATGAGATTTTAGGAAAGTAAGGGACTTTGAAACTCTATATAATGAAGGGAGGAGAAGGATGAAGGATCTCTTTTGTTTTCGTAACGTTACACTGTAGAACTCTCTACTTGACTGACTTAGCTTGTGGGAGTTGGGATACCCAACTTGGTGAGGAGTGGTAGCTCGGCCTTGCGAGGCAAGCTGGGAGCTAGTTGAATCTCTGGATATTGTCTGTGGCCCCTTTGTGGCTCGGGGGGCTAAGGGGGAAGAAGAGTATCCCTAGCATTGGCTGGTAAGGTACTGGTGAAGTCTCGTCGATCGACAAGAAGGAGTTGAATGGAGTGCGCGGGACGTCACTCAGAGCGGGCGATCAAGCAATTATACACTCTCTTCATTTTTGTATGGTAGATTGTTGTAGGATTTATGCTTGGATCTTCATGTTTAATGGAGTAAGTAAACTGATTATTTAGATTGATGACTAAATTTCTTTCATAGCCTAGCTCGATGATTGATTGACTCCCATGGCCTTCATTTTCTCGCATGTCTTGACCTCCTTGTGCTGCTGGATTGTGACCATTGTGGTGGTTTTGCCTACCATCCCTAGCTCATTATTCCTCGCCTAGGCAGTCGGCCAAGAGCCTAATCTACGGTCGTTGCTTCGGCATTAATAGACCTATGGATATCAACGCCCTGTCTTTCTATGCGAGGATGATGAGCAAAGGACAAACCTATCAGCCGTCTACCTCCATTGTTATCCTTGGATGATTGGGTCCTTTCGGTTCTCTTACTGTTGTCTGCATTTTGTATTTGTATTCTAGCAATGGAAAAGCGAATTGATTCATGTCTGCATTTTGTATTTGTATTCTAGCAATGGAAAAATCAATTGATTCATTTTTTCATTTTGTATTGGTATATGGGCAATGGAAAAACGAATTGATTCATGTCTGCATTTTGTATTTGTATTCTGGCAATGAAAAAACGAATTGATTCATGTCTGCATTTTGTATTGGTATTCTGGCAATGGAAAAATGAATTGATTAATGTCTGCAATTTGTATTTGTATTCTGGCAATGGAAAAATGAATTGATTCATGTCTGCATTTTGTATTGGTATTTGGGCAATGAAAAAACGAATTGATTCATGTCTACATTTGGTATTGGTATCCTGGAAATAGAAAAATATTTTTGTTTTTAAATGTTGTCAGAGATTGTCATTTTAAATGCCCACATTTTTCCTTCAAATGAGACCGAGATTGTTGTTTTAATTGCCCACGTTTTTGCTTTCAGATGAGACTAATTTTACTATTTTAAATGCCCACGTTTTTTCTTTCAAATGAGACTGAGTTTATCGTTTTAAATGCCCACGTTTTTGCTTTCAAATGAGACTGAGTTTGTTGTTTTAAATGCCCACGTTTTTTCTTTCAAATGAGACTAAGATTGCCATTTTAAATGCCCACATTTTTTCTTTCAAACGATAGACTGAGTTGCTGTAGAAATCACCCATGAATTTAACCTTTAAATATTAAATTCACTTGCTGGAATGACCACAGTTTTAGTAAATAAAAATTGATTGTGTGCATGTTGAATTTGCCCACCCGTTTTTTTTCTATTATATTCATAACTGACTTGCAGTAATGACCATGATTTTGCCTTCAAATTGTGACTGAGTTTTCCCTTGAGTGATGGACTGCGTTGATGCTGATTGGATATGTTGCCTTTAATTGTTGAGTTGCTATCGACTAGGCACGATTGGCCACCATGTGGGCACTGCGTTTTTGCTAATTTTTCTACAGCAAATTAAATGGATAACAGTTAGTTAAATGCCTTAATATTGCTAGATTCATTGCTATGTAATGGTCGCATTAATTGCCTTGATTCTTGCCAGCAAATAAAATGGATAACAGTGAGTTAAATGCCTTGCTATTGTTGTATTACTTGTTAAGACAACAATCATCTAAACTACCTTGTTAGTGCGCTTTTAATTGTCATGTTAATGGTCATGTAATTGCCTTGTTATTTCTATATTAATTGTTAAGTAACCGCTATGTTAATTTCCACGATAAATTGCTATAGCCCTGCTAATAGTTAGTAGTTTCCTTCTAATATTATTAGACAGATAGTATTGTTAGTTCGATTAATATAACTAGACTACATGCTGAGATTTAATTGATCATAAGTGTTATAATGGTAGAATTCTACTTTAATATTGTAAATGTTGTTATTTAAGTTAACGTCTAGTTGGGTGGAGAATTTGGATTAATATAGACTTGACTGATTAGGTTGTGTTAAAGATTAAAATTTGATTGATAAGTAAGGAATGTATTGCAAATTTTAGACTCGCTAGATTGAATTTTAATTAAGGGTAGAGGGCATTTATAATTATGGTTTTAGTATTGACCACTTAGATTTGCAAAATTAATTGTATTAACGTTTATTTAGCGGACGCATTATTGTATAATTGTAACATGATGTGTCTCGTTAGAATGGAAGCCTTGTTAAAATTTAATGTAATCATAGACCGGTTAGACTGGGTGATTGGTGGGGGTGGGGACATTGTCATGTGGGTTGGTGTCACCCCTTGTCTTCATCCTCTTGTGTCTCGTCAACCTTTCTGTGGGGTAGGTATAGTATCCCAGTCAATATTCAGTTCCTAGATCATCCGAGTTTTCTTGAGTCTTGGTCCCTTTTGTTTTGCACCAAGATTATTGACGCATCTATCACCCGGGGAATGACATTATTCTTGATGATGGGATCATGGCGTGCCCTGGGGGATAGCAGCGAACGATATCTTGGCCAAAGTAGGTTCTTTTGTGTGATTTCTGACGAGCATGAAAGTTTCTCTTGGCACAAGGGCTGAACGCCTTCAGGTGTTAGGTCTGTGCGCCTTGAGGTTCTAGTATTTATTCATCTAGGCCATGATGTCAGGATGGGGGTATTGTCCCTTAGCTTGTAGGCATGGTCGTGTTTGCATCGGAAGGGTAGTCATCCTCCTTGTTATTTTACGCATGTTTTCCAGTTGTCTTGAGCCGGTGTGTGGTGTCATAGTAACTTGTTTCCTGGACTACATGCTAGCATTCATCGTCAGTGGTTTGCTTAAACTGTTGTCATCGTCTTAACTCTTGAAAATAAAAATGAAAACAAAAATAAAACAACTTTGCTTGTTCTCGTAATGAAGGGGTCATTACATATGGTATCAGAGCAGGTTCAACCTGTGACTAGGGATCGCTACGGATTTTGTTGATACGATTTGATTATAATGTTACTAATTGAGTTGACTTGTATGCATGTAGGTAATCATGGTTAGAGGATGCCACAGAGGCAGATGAAGGGGTGCTTTAGAGGAGGCGCGACGCCTCCAGTAGCATCCACGCTTGAGGGATCTAACCCATAGGGAGATGAATAGGTTGTTGTGCAGGACCAAATAATAGTTGGTGATGTAGTTAGAATGATGAGATATTTTCAACACATGTATGAGGAACTGATCAATCATTTGGACAGAGATGAGGCCAGAGCATCGACACCCCCTGAGGGTTGACTGTACGCTCTGGTTAGTACTGGTAGCATTCACCGGGAGCTTGAGAAGGTCAAATTTCATGAGTTCTTTGGTGCCTCGGACGACGCAGCCACTGAGGCATGGTTGGAGAATATGGCAATGTGCTTTGCACTTCGCGATTATACCTCCATCATGAAGGTCCACATGGCAGTCTTCCAACTAAAAGGAAGCGCTCTTCTATGGTGTAAGACGCTCCTACCACAGCTGAACATGGTCGTCGAAGATGTGTCATGGGAACTGTTCGAGGAATAGTTCCAAGAGAGATACCTATTAGAGGAATTCATTGAGCGTCAGCTCAACGAGTTCAATGCCTTACAAAAGGGAAGTCGTACAGTGCCTGAGTATGAGGCCCATTTTATGGAGCTGCTCCGGTATGTTCCGCATCTTAACGCTGAGAAAATTAAGGTCAATAGGTTCATGTTCAGCCTTAACGGGAACATACGTGCCAAGGTTAAGATTTTGATGCCTCAAACCTTGCATGATGTCTTCCATAAGGCCCTCATAGCAGAGGATGAGCTTATCAACAGGGTTCATACTAGGACTCCAGTAAGACTAGCAGGAAAGGTGTCATCTGGTGCACAGTAGCATCAGACACCAACCAGACATACACAAGGGTATCGTGGCTTCTAGATGGGATCCACTTTCACTACACCTCAGTGATCGACACCTCAGTAGTGGACACCTTATCAGGGACCACAGCATCAGTAGCAACGTCGACCGCAACAACAACAGTTTAGGCCTGTTCAACAGAATAGACTAGTATTCCAGGCTAGTGGGTCGTCATCTTCTACTTCAGGTACCAGGACTACTAGGCCGAAGAAGGGGTGTTGGATGTGTGGGGAGACACACTACAAGTGCAACTACCCTATGGAGAGGACTAGAGCATCCGGACCAGCTGGACCCACTACCATGGGAGATATGGGCAAGGCCCATCGGATTCATGCAGCGGTGAATAACCGTTAGGCAGAGCATCACAGCGGTGAATAACCGTTAGGCAGAGCATCAGTCAACTTTGCTCGAGACAATAGGTACATTCGCTGACCAGACCCTTAGTATTTTGATAGAACTCGGTGCTACCGAGAGTTTCATTTCTGGTGCAACGCTAAAAAGGATTAAGGTAAAGGCAGTCAAACAGGATGAGTTTAGCTTTGTAGAGATGGCCTCGGGAGCCAAACAAAAGGTTGGAGGAAAGGTTATGGGTTGTATCCTTAACCTGGGAGAGTTTGTCACCAGGGCCAACCTGTTTGTCATGATCTTAGGATCTTATGACATCGTGATCGGTATGGATTGGCTGGAATCGCATGAGGCGATACTAAACTACAAGATGAAATGGTTGATCTTAGTCGATGATGAGGGACAAAGACGTGTGATTGTAAGTCGGAACGAGGGATTTTCCCTGAGGTTCATCTCTTCCTTGTAGATTCGGAAGAGCATGTGCAAGGGGTGCAAGCTTTATGCAATCCTTGCGTTAAACAAGAAGGGAGTGGGGAAGGTCTAGAACACCTTCCGGTGGTGAGAGAGTTTGCAGACGTATTTCCATAGGAGTTACCTGGGATGCCACCAGAGAGAGAATTAGACTTTACCATAGACCTAAAACTGGGGAATGAACCGATAGCAAGAACGCCTTATCGGATGTCGACCCCGGAGTTACAGGATTTGAGAATGCAACTAAAGGAATTGCTGGACCTAGGACTGATACGTCCAACTGTGTCACTTTGGGGTGCACCTATTATTTTCATACGAAAGAAGGATGGGTTGTGGAGGCTCTACATTGACTACCGTCAATTGAACAAGGCCACGATCAAGAATCAATATCCATTGCTGAGGATTGATGATTCCAGAGCAAGAATCAAATTGCTCCATCTCAAGTATCCATGTGATTGAGTCCTTGCTATCAAACTTCCTCATATCAATCTTTGTAATGTGGTTGGTCTTCAACCCAAAGTTGGAGTTTATCCATTCTTGATTCACCTTCCTTGTGTCCTCATCATGAATTTCATGGGATACATTTTCACTTTCAGATGTCCTCTCTATTAGGAAATTTTTCAATCCTTCCATGATCTCCCCTTTTAAACCCTCCATCATCTCTTGTAGTTCATCTTTTGTTATTGTCTTCTTTTGTAAATCATTTATGTCCCTACGCATTTCTTCACCTTCATCAAGAGTCCATGTAGGATTGTCTAGAGTATTATTTGGTGTAGAAGTTCCCTTTTTGGGTGGCATGTTGGCCAAGTATCACTTTTGAACCTTGATTTTGAGGTGGTTTTGTTAGACAATCTTTCTTCTGTTGTATCTCCAAAGTTTCGGCCCTTCTGGGTATGAAAATTTGTTTTTTGTAGTTCTCTGATATTTCTTCTCTGCAATTCCATAGGTCTGATCAAAATTAGATGTGCCAAGTGGAATTTATGATAACTTCCCCACAACTTGTTGATTTTTGGACTTTCCAGGATATCTCACTTGTCTAGCGTGACCTGCACAAAATGATTGATATAAAATTTTGAAACTCATATCAAAAATACTACAGACTGTCCAATATCCAATGCAACTAGTCTCACTCAATTTGGATACTCTAGGAATAAGTTATGATTGTTTTACCTGGAACACCTTCTTGAGACTAGTCAATAGGACTAATCAGATACCCTATATTCCACAGGGTGTATCTACAAATTTAAGATGACCCAGAAGTTGAACATTTTACCATAGATACCTTAATAATTTCTATGAATATCCTCTGGAGTTTAGGGTCTGAGACATTACATAAAAAAATTTATAGCAAAAATTCTGCAATGACTCAGTTTAGCATGATTCCAGAACCCTATCTTGCACAGGTTGTATCTCCGAAACAATAAGGTATCATGAGCTGAAATTTTAACCCAACGTACCTTGATCCATCTACTAAATATCCTCCAAGTCATTCCTTCTTAAACTTTGTAGAAAAAACATTAGTGAAAATTCCAAGGTGTCTCAGATGTAGCAGCGAAACCCCAAGACCTTGAGCTCTGATATCATATGTTAAGAACCAAATATCAATATAGCATAGAAAAACCTCAGAATAAGTACTCAACACCTTGAAAAAGAGAGAAATTCAGATAATAAGCCTCCTTGAGGGGGAAACCTTCTTATGCCCACAGAAACATACAATTACAAGATGATTCCAAATGAAAATGTCTCCTTGGTATATATAGGAGACTAGGAGGTATAATTACAACTAATGGACTAAATCCGACGTAAATAAAATAACATTACTAATGTAATATGCCCCAATTAATTGGTAATGAGCCATTATTTAGGGCTTAACAATCTCCTGACATGACACGTGGACCCATCATGATGCGCTACGTCACCATAGGGTACAAAAGCTTATTCGACCACAGATTGACACTTGTTTATTTATTATGAACTGATTAAGTTACTTGATCAATATTTTCTTAATATACCACTCCTCGGTATTCAATTATTTAATCCTTATTAGTCTTCATTAATTAAATACCCTCGTAAATACATTTTTACTCAGCTTAATATATTGTCCTGGTAATTAATGAGGATTTACTTTCTCTCTCTCTTTCCCTTGGGAATGGTTTAGTGTTAATTTAATTATCCAAGTTATAAACACCTTATAGTGCAATTTATTAATTATATCATAATATAATTAATTGTATTGTAAAGCACCCAAATTATCTTAAAATATACTTAGATTCATTGCAAAGCTCCTAGATTGCAATATAATATTTTATTATATATTATAAATAAAATACGTGGGGGTTTCAAACCCCAAGCATACCTTGCAACATTCATGGATTTTCTCATCTATTCTCCAATGGTTACGCTTTTAAAATATATCTTAGTATTAATATATATAAATATGTGGAGAGGGAAAGGTAATTATGTGGTATTTAATATTATAGTATCCCAAGCTCTCGCACTCTGAATTCTTTGACTCCATTCTTGTGTTCCCATTTCTTTTATCCGACGATTAAACTCCAAAATTGCAAATTGTTTTGTTATTGAAATATACATATGATCATACAATACTAAGGCCGTTGTTCTTCAACTCTTCGCACTCTGATCATTCACCCCTTTTTCATAACTTCGACAGTCAGGGTCCGAACGAAAAGGCGTTTATATATAATATTATATTGTTTAACATTATAATTAAATCGCAAGTATTTCAAACCCTCTTCACGTGCTCACTTCTTAGCTATCCAACAACCAATTACGATGTAGCAAAGTTTAATATTATGAAATTTATGTGTGACTTTATAATCCTCACGCTAACAAACTATGAATCCTTCGGAGTTTAAATCATGTGTGCTTCTCTTGTTGTCCGGCATCCAATCACAAGAAAGGAAAGATTTAATATTATAAAATTTATGAATACATTATAACATTCAAGCCATCTCTCTGAAAGCTTCGGAGTCAAATCATGCTTGCTCCTTCTATTTATCCGACCGCCAAACTTTGAGGAAAAAGGAAATTTTGATAACAATATTTATAAGTATTTATGTTGAAGAAATAAGAGGATATATATATATTTCCAAGAAATAGTTGTTGATAATTAAAAATACCATAATAATAATAACTCCTTCAAGAGCGCCAAACGACCTATGCAAGGCATGAATTCTAACACTAGGAAAATCTTAGCACCATTAAAACTTTTTCATAGAAGGGGAAGGATTCAAGTTTCCATCACTCACACACTAGGTAGAAATTTTGGTTTGTAAATATAAAAGTTTACAACCTTATTATTCAAATATGAGGTCATTTAAATGGTAACTTTGGAATTTTACCAGACTTTACCAGTCTTTACCATTTGTTTAAAATTTGTCATATATATAAGTATTTATATGTTTTTTGGACAAATTTTAAACAAATGGTAAAGTTCTCCACGGTAATTCTTTTTCCATAATAATACATTTCTTGGAGGTGAAGTTCTTCATGGTAAAAATATGGTTTTTACCAGGGATTAATAATCTCCTATTAACATTCATATTTCTATTATTTTTAAGGAAAATTTACTAAGTCCAAATATTTCCCTTTTGGACATTAATTCATTGTGTAATTCCTAATAAGATTTGTTTCTTACCAAATCCAAATGAGATTTAATTATTCACAATGTTTTTTAATTCTAAATTTCATTTTACTTCACATTAGAAAATTGGGTTATATATTTTCCACTCTTTCCTTATACTAACTTTTAAAATAATTTACCCCTTGTTAGGATTTGAAATACTTTCCTAAGGACCAAACACAATTATGATATCCTTTAAATGTTCTGGCATATAAGCTTCAGGAAAAACTTAAGATCATAAGCATTCTTATGCAGAAGTCATCCTCTTTCCTTTCATGTTTTTGGTAGAGGTTTTAAATTTTTAATTGTCCTCACTAGAGCAGAAGATGAGTTGTAAAGCTAAGTCAACATCAATATTCTCACCCATAAACCTTCTTTTAAAACAAAGATATTCAAGAAGTGAGGATGTAAGTCAAAATGAAATTCAACTGAAACATTCTCACAATTTCAACTGAATTTCTCATGTCATTTTAATAGAGATTAGAATTTACATTGTTCATAAACACATTCTATATCATTTCTAAACTTAACATTGCATATATTTGGAAAATAATACTTATCTAGGAGATGAAAAGAGTTGTAACCGTTGAAGGGTGTACCACTTTCCACCCAACCATAGGCACAACTGCACTTGGTATCTTCTCAACTGGCCACCCCCTAGCCAGAGTATGATGTCACGAGAGGAAATTTCATTACTCAGCATATGAAAAAAGATGAATCCCACTCTCCTTCATCTACAGAAACTCATCAAACCAAGTGTTCAATCCACTAAGAAAGGGGCTTTCTCTTTCCACAAAGAGCTTCAACAACTATCATACACAACACATGGGAGGCCTTTCACCACCCAATAGTCCCTCAATGCCCTCCCCTCTTAGTTCCTTCATGACTGCTCAACCAATCACTAAAATTTTGTAACCCTATTTATCAGCCTGATGTGAAGACAGTTGTCAATGGTTCATGCACCCAAAAATTTTGTTTCTTCTCTTCTCTATGTTTTCTCATAACCAAAGGAGTTTCCCACACTCCTCTCCACTCAGATTTCCTTCCTAGATCGAATTGTGTGCCTCCTGTCTTCTCTGCCCATGATTTTCCTCCTTTTCTTTCCTTCTACAACAAGGTTTTGTGGGTCAAATCCATCAATTCGTGGGTCAAATAAAAAACTTCCAGATGGGTACTATGCCCATACTCTTATTGATTTCTAAAGAGGATGACCCAACCACCAACTTGATTGGTAATTAAATCCTATGGGACAAAGGATTGTTGTGGGTCTAAGTATTTTTAAATCCAACAGAGTATTTCCTGGCAGTGGTCATCTCAATCAATCATGTTTCCCCTCACCACTCCCTCTCATGGCATCATAGACTATATAGGAAATACCCTTCGACAATTATTCATTATTTTTCTTTTTATATTAATAATGAATATGTCCATAGTCTTCTAGCAGTAATATAATTATATTTATAAGCTGGGGGGGAAACATGGGTGTTACAGAAAACATGTTCTAGCAGTAGCACCCTTCTTTTTGGGTGGGGTTTAAATTACAACTTATTTGAAACCTTGGTCTTAACAACTAATACCATTACAACCAAAATCCTCAAATCATTCGTCAAATCAAAAAGTGGTGCTACCAATAGAACCTTTTTTTTTCATAGGTAAAATTACAACTTGTTTAAAACCAGAGGCTTAACAACTGGTACCATTAGAACCAAAATCTTAAAATCAACACTGAAATTAAAAAGTGGTACTACAAGTAACACCCTTTTGTTTTATGGAAGGTTAAAATTACAACTAATTTCAAACCATGGCCTTAACAACAAGTATCATTACAAACGAAATTTTAAAATCAAACCTTGAATTGAAAAGAGGTGTTAGCACTATAAACTTATTTTTTTGTAAACTTAAAATTGTAACATTTTTAAACCATCACCTAAAAAACCGATATTATTGTGAATAAAATCACCCTACCTACCCTTTCTTCACCCTTACCTTCCTCTTAAAAAAAATAGTGAAAATATATCAAACCTTATTTTTTTTCTTCTTCAAAACACTAAAAAAAAGAGGAAAAAAAAATTAATAATTTCATTTTAAAACCATAAAAAACAAAAAACAACTTATAAATATTAAAAAATCAACATTTAAAAACATAAAAAAAATCTAAACATTATAAAGATACATATATAATTAAAAGTAACTCTATAAAATATATTTAATAAATACAATACTAAAATATTTATAATTAAAAGTAATTTTATAAAATATATGTTAAAAAATACAATACTAAAATATTTTAATATATGATCTAAAATAAAATTAAAAATAATTAAAAAACATACTATACAAAATATATTATATAATTAAAATATCATATAAAGTAAAACATAATTAAAATATCATATAATACATACAAAACAAAGTATATTATACATATATAATTTGAATGGAGAAGAAACTCCTCTTCGAGACTCTTGTTACACCTGTTATTCTTTATGGATGTGAAGTCTGGGGCTATAGTATCTCTCGTGAATCCTGGAGAAAGATAGAGAAAATACAAAAGAATTTTATAACCTATAATCTCAAAATTAAAGGAAATATGCCCTATCCCATCCTCCTCTTAGAAACAAGACTCTCCCCCATTGAGAGCATGGCTATGACTAGATACCTAATGTATAAGAACAAGTTAAACAACATGGAAGACAAGAGGCTACCTAAAATTTCTTCAAAATCAAGTCATAACCACCATCGACTCAAGTGAGGATCACATAAAGACACCCAGTCTTGGCTAAACTATTAGGGAATCATGGAAGAAACCATTTTCCTGAATAAAGATACTATTAAAAAAAACATCAAATCAAAATTTAAGGAAAAAATGTGGTGTGATAAAGAGTTAGAGAAGAAAAGAAAATTAAGGTATTATAAAGATGTAATTAACCCTAATCTAGAAGATCAAAATTATCTATCTGTTTTACCAAGTGTAAAGAAAAAAAATAAGAATTGCTAAGATAAGAACAAATTCTCATGATCTCCATAGTGAAACTGGGCATTGGTCAAATCCTAAAACACCATGGGATGAAAGAGTGTGTCACCTTCCTAATCTCTTAACTCAACAAAACTATGGTGATCTTGGAAAGCTTCTCTTAATGCTTTTTGAGCACAAAAATAAAATTCTAAAAAATCAAAAGTAATCACTTACCCTCTTAAGGTCCGATAGACCAATTTAGTCTTAGTGGACGTTAATCATCATCATCATCATTATGTGAAGTTTAACATATGGAAAGGGGGGTGTATGTGTGGTGACGATGCCTTCTATATATTATAACATCCATTCCATATGTTATAACTCACATAGTATGCCTCCCTTTCAAATGATAGATCTATTATATATTTTGTTTTGTTTTATGATATTTTAATTATGTTTTATTTTGTATGTATTATATAATATTTTAATTATATTTTTTCGGTATGTTTTTTATTTGAAATTTTGTATTTTTTTACAATTCGTTTTTAAGAGAAAGGTAAGGGTGGAGCAAGGGTAGGTATGGTGATTTTATTTGCAAGAATATAGATTTCTTAGGTGATGGTTTAAAAATGTTACAATTTTAAGATTACAAAAAAATAAGTTTATATTGTTAACACATCGTTTCAATTCAGGGGTTGATTTTAAGATTTTGGTTGAAATTGTACTTGTTGTTAAGGCCATGGTTTCAAATTAGTTTTAATTTTAACCTCCCATATAAAAAGTGTATTACTTGTAGCACTGCTTTATAATTTCAGTGTTGATTTTAAGATTTTGGTTATAATGGTACTAGTTGTTAAGCCCATAGTTTTAAACAAGTTGTAATTTTACCTCTAAAAAACAAAGTGTCGCTGGTAGAACCACTTTTCAATTTTGGGTTTGATTTTAACGGTTTTTGTTTACAACATTCTAAGTCATGGTTGTAAAAGGTAATAATTTTAACCCTGTAAAAAAAACAATGCAACTAGTAGCACAAATTTTCAAAATGGAGGTAAAAACAACCATTAAATGTGACCTATTGAAAATGAGAACTCTAGAGAGTTCTGGTTAGGTTGGTAAGTCACAATTTTAACCACCCTGTAAAAAAGGGGTGCTACCGGTAGCACCATTTTTAAAACGGGGGTAAAAAATGCGACCTCTAAATAATGAGAATTGTAGAGAGTTTTTGTTAAGTTGGTAACTTTGTTCTAGGAGACGAGAGTTTAATATCTACCTTAACTTTTAGTGTAGACAGAGACCCTTATATGTATGAAGGGGATGTTGTAAAATGGATAGTCAGAGTCGTATTTGTTTCCTTGATATCGGGCTTTAACAGTTATGAATAATAGAATTCTTGTATCTCTCAATAATAATAATTACAAACATTACAAATTTCAATTTTCTTAGAGGATCAAAGAGTAGACGAGAATTTAATCTCTACCTCAAGTTTTAGTGTAGACAAAGACCATAATATGTATGAAGGGGATGTTGTAAAATGGATAGTCAGAGTTGCATGGGGATTCTATCATGATTTTTTTTTTATCTACACATTTGTTTCCTTGGTATTGGGATTTCACGGTTATGAATAATAGAATTCCTATAAGCCCAACGGCCTTCCATGCATGCAACAATATTACATAATGACAACTAGGGAACTGTCGTTTTTGGCTAGAGATAGTAAGGCTCCAATCATACAATTTTTTTCTCCAGAATCAAGCTCTGGAGCGGACACCATTAGAATTGTTTACCAGGAGTCTCGATTCATGGAGAGAAATCTCAAGTTGACTGATAAATATACTATACCTAGTTGCCACAATGTCAGGGGCAATGGGTGGCTTGGCATTTAGTTGGATTTTCTATCAAATCTTGTGTTTTCATTCTCTTTGGCGGTCCTCGTTTGCTTGCCAGAAGATGCAATTAGACCAAGTAATTACAGATGGATTTCCTTGGCATGTAATTATCCTTCCCTAAACCAATGTGAACTGACTATACATATTATTTATACTGAAAGTTAATCAAATGGCACCTTCAAAGGCATTGTAGGGTTGGCAATAACATATAGTTTGAATATGAACATGTTATAAGCCTCGATAATATCGTGCCTTTGTTATGTGGAGAATGCAATGATCTCAGTGGAGAGGATAATGCAGTATTCACATATTCCTAGTAAGCCACCATTGATCATAGAGAATTGTATACAAAATTCCCACTGGCCATATATATGAACAATAGATCTAACTGATTTGCAGGTCAAAACTTACTACAAATAGACTATTTGTTTTACATATTCAAAGCTAGTTATTTGCACGTTGATTCATTATTTAGTCTACAAAATCGATCCATACAATCAAGTGCGTTATGGACCACATATTCCTCTTATCTTAGGAGGCTTTACATATAGTTTTCCTAGATGGATAAAGGTGGGAGTTGTAGGGCAGACAGGAAGTGGCAAATCTAATCTTATTCAATCCCTTTTTCGCATTGTGTAACCAACAAGCGATATAATGGTCATTGATGGAGTAAACATTTCCACAATAGCCCTCCATGATCTAAGATCCAAATTAAGCATTATTTCGCAAGACCCAATAATGTTTGGCGGTATTATAGGAAATAATATAGATCCTATGGAAGACTATTCATATGATGAGATTCAAAAGGTATATGCGTCTTCATATCCCACTATGTACATACATAATTGCTAATTATGTTTGCCTTGAAGAATATCAATATTTCTTAAGAGGATCCCGATGGGTTTTATTGTTAATGAAGATCGACTTTGCTTTTGGTTGTACTTCAAGCTTTGGAAAAGTGCGAGCTTGGTGAATTTGTAGGAGAAAAAGAAAAGAAACATGATTATTTGGGTTTGTCTCCCTTTTTAACATATTCATATAGATCTTGGAGAAGAAGAAAAAAACATTCTTTTAGAATGTTTACTTCAGCTAAAAATAGGTATTGTCGCTTGATGTAATTTTGAGTGTTATTGAACTAATTTGATCATTTGTAGGCATTAATATATATTTTTTGTTACTAAGTTATTTTTTTCCCATCTTAGAGACAAAGCATTGAATCCAATGGAATGATCTCATGTGTAGTTCCTGAGAATGAGGAGAATTGGAATGTGGGAAAATGCCAGATTGTTCGTTTGGTATTGTTTCTTGATGGAATTTTGAGTGTTATTAAACTAATTTGGTCATTTGTAGACATTAATATATATTTTTTGTTACTACTATTCGTTTCTCATCTTAGAGATGAAGCATTGAATATAATGGAATGATTTCATGTGCAGTTATCAAGAATGAGGAGAATTGGAATGTGGGACAATGTAAGCTTGTTCGTTTGGGAAGGGAACTACTAAAATTGACTCGTATACTTGTTCTTGATGAAGCAATTGCGTAAATGGACACTGCAACTGATGGGTTTATTCATGAAAAAATCTACAGCCAATTTTATGGTTGCATAGTCATAACCATAGCACTTCGAATTTCATATCTTATTGATAGTCACTTGGTCTTGGTATTGAGACATGGTATGGCATTAACAACTAGTCTATTTACCTCGCTTTCTGGTTCTAAATATTGTTCTTTCTTGGGACAGATTTCTTATTTCTGGCTTATATGCTAAACATTTTTCTTGAATAAGGAGAAATTGTTGAGTATGACACTCCATCCAAACTACTCCAACAAATCATTATCTTTTGCAAATCTTGTTTCAGAGTACTAAGATCATAAAGCTTAATATAGTTTTGGTCATATTGGGTTACTAAGATCATGAAGAGTTTTAAAAATATATATCCTACAAATGAATCTGATGGCTATGGTAGTAAATCTAGGACCTCAAAATAGCTTACCTAGCAACCTAACATTGATAAATAGTCTTGCAATCTAACTTTTTCGGCCATGGAACTAGAATTCTTTCCCTTCCCTTTGCTTCGATTAAAAAAATTACATGTCAATCCCCTCATGTTGGAGCCTGTTATTTTCTCTCACAATCTTACAAAAGGGGTTGTCCGATTGTTTCAAAGAGTAAACTCTTTATTCATGGGCCCCACTGATGAACTAAGCAACAAAATGCCAGAGTAGTGAATTATGTTAGCCAAACAGCGTCAGGAACAGATTCCATAGGCACGCCATTTTTGAAACATATATAGTATTGAACTATTCATCTACAGATTTCACTTATTAAGATCTTGGGTGCAGAAGAAGTGTGGGCTCATTCGTATATTTTTCTTATTAAGAGCTTGGGTTTGAAAGAAGTGTAGGCTCATCCGTAGATTTCTCTTATTAAGATCTTGGGTGTGGAAGAAGTGTAGGCAATGGATGTCCAATCCATTAATCCACCAGCTTCATTATCTTTTGACATTAATTATCCACCAACGTTATTAGCTCTCGACATTAACTATCCTGATGTAGATGGAAGCAGCGATGAAATTTAATGGTTTCCCCTCGGGATGATATCGAGCTTTGGGGTTTTGTTGATGTGAAAAGTAGTTGACACATGTTCCATGCCATAATATGATGGATTAACAACACACCCTTAATAATAGTCTTAAAGAGATGCCTACAAATTGCTACAAGATGCTTAATGTTTGTTAACTTGTTGGGTATTTAGTGTTGGCCAACAAAGAACTTCAAATATTTTTAGATCAGTTTTAACTAATCATTTCACATTTCAATTAAGAGAAGTGTAGTCTCATTCGTAGATTTCGCTTATTAAGAGTCTGGGTGTGGAAGAAGTGTAGGCAATGGATGTCCAATCCATTAATCCACCAGCTTCATTAGCTTTTGACATTAACTATCCACCACCTTTATTAGCTCTCGACATTAACTATCCTGATGTAGATGGAAGCATCAACTACATTTAATGGTTTCCCCTCAGCATAATATCGAGCTTTGGGGTTTTGTTGATGTGAAAGGAATTTAATAGAGGTTTCATGCCATAATATGATGGATTAAGAACACACCCCTAACAATAGTCTTAAAGAGATGTCTACAAATTGCTACAAGATGCTTAATGTTTGTTAACTTGTTGGGTATTTAGTGTTAGCCAACAAAGAACTTCAAATATTTTTAATTTTTAACTAATCATTTCACATTTCAAAAAGAACTCTTAACCAATCATTTTACAATTTTTACATTTACACAGATATTTTTTAAAACAAACCACACAAATTTCAATAAGAACTATTATCCAATCTTTTCACATTTTTAAATTTACACAAATATACTTTTTTAAAACAAACCACAAAAAATGATTGCCAACAAAGAACTTCAAATGTTTAAATAATTTTTAACTAATAATTTCACATTTCAAAGAGAACTCTTAATCAATCATTTTACATTTTTTAAATTTACACAATTATACTTTTTTAAAAAAACCATAAAATTGTACATTATTTCACATTTTCTAAATTTACACAAATATAATTTTTTTAAACAAATCACAAAAATTACATTATTTCACATTTTTTTAATTTACATAAATATATTTTTTAAAACAAACCACAAAAATTACATTATTTCACATTTTTTAAATTTACACAAATATAATTTTTTTAAACTGCTAAAAATAACAATAACATTAATGTCATGTAAATATAATTTTTGAAAAACTTCAATTGAGAATTCAATTCCATTTCATACAATAATAATGTCATCTAAATATATTATTTTGAAAACCTTCAATTGAGAACTAGGTTCTTCAATTCCAATTCATACAATAATAATATCATGTAAATATATTTTTTGAAAAGTTTCAAGTGAGAACTACGTTCTCCAATTCTAACTGATATATAGGTGGACACCCGTTTTTTACATAATAACGTACGGACTCCTCAAATCCCCGAACACACACTTTCTTGTTAGACCCACAAGTTTTGAGTGACCCACAACCATTCTTTGCTATGCATGAAATCAATGTAATTATATGACTAAATTCTTCCATACTCTTACACTCCACTCCAAACCAACTAATCATGGGAGCATAAATGATGCATTTGTTCGAACGTACATGATAATTGCAGTTCATGGAGATGGATTTATAACAAAATTGCTTGTGAATGAAATCTTCACCGGCAACATTTAACCAAGGCACTAGAGTTGCACCTTCTTTGTCGACTTTAGCACCTGCACCAATGATTGCACGTATATTAGTCCTTTCGATTTTTAGTTGTATGTCATTGGAAGGTCTTAAGTTATCCACCCAGTGTCCCAAAGAGTATATTTGTCGCCTCCGTGAGAGAGGAAGTGGGTTGCATATGAAATGCATCATATGACAGAACAACACATTAACGTTATTGTAAAACCACACTCTCAATGTTGTGCTGAACTCCATGATTGCTGATATTAAGCTCAATGATGCTGGAATTAGCCAATGGACCTTCTCCTTCTTTGTTTGAAGAAACAGACCAAACAAATTTATAATTTTAAGAAGTTTCTCTTCCGACACTGACAAGTTGACAGGTAAGAGCCAGCTATCGCTTAAAAGGGGGCTCACATGCTGATTGTAGAGTATCACTCCATCTAAAACTTCCGCCAAAGTCATTACACCGCCCGTGGTCACTCCTTGCCAAAATTCTTTTTGACCTTTCAAACAGAGACGAGCGGAGGCGGCGACGATGGCGGCGACGTAGTTGTCGTTAGCGACTTCGCGGTAGGCCAGGGCGGCGGCGGCGGCGTCGTAGCTGTGGCCCGCGTGGGCGGCGGCGGCGGCGGCAAGAGCGGCAGCTTCGTTGCCGCCGTCTCGGAGAACACTTGCGGCGGCGGCGCAGGCGGCGGCGAAGTCGGGTTTTTGGGCGGCAACGGTGGCGAACTTGTTGCCTTCGAGAACACTTTCCACGGCGATGCGGGCGATGTTGGGGTCGGTAACGGCGTCGTATGCATCGAGAACACTTTTCAAGATCTCCAGTTCCCCCCATATTCTGGGATTGATGTAATAAGACATTTTCCCGTCGATGTACAATTTGTGTCCCTCCCTTGTCTCGAGATTGAACTCTCTGCCCAAGTACGTCAGACTGAGCGTACCTTGATTATGCACCTCGATGGCTCTTTTCTCAGACGGAATCTCCGCTTGGAGCACAAAACATTTCGCTTGCTTGAAAACTCGACCATCTAGAGTTTTTAGCGGAGTATAAGTTGGTGAGAGTCCAACATGTTGCAGCAACCAGCCGACTACGCCTTGTGTCAGCGCCCCAACCGGTGTGAGCTTCATGAATTGCCATAGACCAAGGCATAATTGAAACGCTAGCAGGACGTTATTCAAAATCGACTCGAAGTTTCTCGGTAACATCGTTCCTCCACCAATGATGAACGGGAGCAGAGTCAATTCAGTCTGTCAATCGTTCTCCTCCTTCGAAAGCGCAGTCTGCTAATCTTTCTTCTCCTCTACTTAATAATCTTCATTCTCCTTTTAAACGAAAAGAAGGCATATTATTCATTTTCTTCGGATCTTGATATACAAGCCATCCCTCGCCGGTTACAAGCCATCGAAATCCATAAGATGAATGTCCATGACATCTTTTCCTTCTGTTTTTATTCTTTTCTTCATCTTGTTGAAGGTTCGGGATGAGATTCTCATGCATGTACTCGTTTATTTGATTTGATGTTCATATCTTACTTTTGTTGATCTTCTGCTTTCCCTTTAAGTGGAAAAGAAAAAGATTAATTCCGCGTGGAAAGACGCGGATGCCTTAAAAATGATGCGAAGTTAAATTGTCATCATGAAGAAAGACTTTGAGAAGACCTGAAATCCATAAGATGAATGTCCATGACATCTTTTCCTTCTGTTTTTATTCTTTTCTTCATCTTGTTGAAGGTTCGGGATGAGATTCTCATGAATGTACTCGTTGATTTGATTTGATGTTCATATCTTACTTTTGTTGATCTTCTGCTTTCCCTTTAAGTGGAAAAGAAAAAGATTAATTCCGCGTGGAAAGACGCGGATGCCTTAAAAATGATGCGAAGTTAAATTGTCATCATGAAGAAAGACTTTGAGAAGACCTGAAATCCATAAGATGAATGTCCATGACATCTTTTCCTTCTGTTTTTATTCTTTTCTTCATCTTGTTGAAGGTTCGGGATGAGATTCTCATGCATGTACTCGTTGATTTGATTTGATGTTCATATCTTACTTTTGTTGATCTTCTGCTTTCCCTTTAAGTGGAAAAGAAAAAGATTAATTCCGCGATCAAAGACGCGGATGCCTTAAAAATGATGCTATTCCTTAAAAATGATGCGAAGTTAAATTGTCATCATGAAGAAAGACTTTGAGAAGACGCTTGGTCCTATGTGTCAACAACTAAATCTTACTTTATGGATATGTGAAATGATTGAAGTTCAGCATTTGAAATTCCATATTATTTTTAATGATTTAAGTTTATCAAAGGAATGCAGTTTCTTTTTCTTCTTTACCAAAGAAGGCATTTTCTTTTTCTTCAATTTTTGAAGGCATTTTCTTTTTCTTCAATTTTTCCGTGGGCGTGTTCTTATTTTCCTTCGGATCTTGATATACAAACCATCCTTTACCGGTTTGTATAGAAAGACACGCGTACTGTCTTCGTCTTCATCTTCTTGTGGGTCCGAGATCAGTTTGCATGTGAAGGCATTTTCTTTTTTCAGGCATCTACTTATTTTCTTTTACATCTTCATTCTTTAGCCATCCATTCGTGGTTAAAGGTAAACACGCTGCCCATGTCCTTTTCTGAAGCATTTTATTGTCATCATTCTTCTGGTAGGTCTGGGTCCAAGACGATATTATATCCTCACTTTCACTTTGAGGGTATAGAAAAGACGACATTCTACCCTCACTTTCACTTTGAGGGTATAGGTTAATCTTCTCCTTTCACTTTGAGGGAATAGAAAAGTATGATACATTATTGATACATTATTTCATTCAATCGCTTATATGGTATGATGTTTTGATGTAAGAGTGTTTTTTTTATATAATACTAATATAAAATGAAGATACTATACTACATCTAAAATGAAATAAATAATTAGTTTTTTATATGATTTTTCTTTTTATTTATGTGTTTTATTTTGAATGGATAATTAAAGAAAAACTATCATTTAATTTAAATATTTAAATTATTTTTTAGAAAAATGAAATAAAATTTATATATTGTTGTATTAGTAACCACAATAAAAATTGAAAAACCTGTGATTTAGATTACCTAATAGTCATTAAAATAAATTTATCGTCCCAAACTTAAATCCAAGGCAACCAACTTAGTAAACATGTACGTTAAAGTTGTCACTTCCACTTAAAAAATTTGAAATGGAAGGAGCATGCGCATGTTTAGTGCATGATCATTCCTAAAGTGTGCATAGGTTATTAGGAATAGGAATGTGCACATGTTCTTAATAACACAAAATCTCTCTCTCTCTCTCTCGTTTTTTTATCTCCCCCTCTCCCTCTCTCTCTCTTCCCCTATGGTCCTCTCTCCCTTTCTCTCTTTGTCTCTCCCCCACTATGCCCCCCTCCCCCTCTCTCTTTACCTCTCTCTCCCCTTCCCTCTAAGGCAAGGATGAATGTTTAGATATAAACACTTCATCTTCCCAAGTAGCTTCATCTTCAGGTAGGTTCTTCCATTTGATTAGATACTCATTAATTCTTCTAGAATGTAGGAATTTGGTTCGTACTTCAAGGATGCCTTCGAGAATTAAAATTAACCTTCCTTCTTCATCTAAAAGAGGCAACTCTGTTTGTATATGGATGGTAGGACCTAGTTTTTTCTTCAAACAAGAAACGTGAAAAATGTCATGCAATGTCCCTTTATTTGGCATATTGAGGGCGTAAGCGACTTGTCTAACTCTCTTTCTAATTTGATAGGGTCCATAAAACTTAGGAGCGAGTTTTTGTTTCTTGTAACTTTTAAGAGAACTATGCTTGTAAGGTTGTAGTCGAACAAACACGCAATCGTTTGTCGTAAATTCTGTGTCGGTTCTTATTTTGTCAACTTGTTGTTTCATTCGGTTCCTTGCTTGTTCGAGGTGAGATTTAACAGTACATAGAACTTCATTCGACGCAGCTAGATCATCTTTCACGGCAGGAACCTTAGAATTGATAACATAGTCCTTAAAAGAGGGACGCATATAACCATACAATGCTTCAAACGGGAAATTTTTTGTTGAGGTATGATATGCACTATTGTACCACCATTCTGCGAGATGTAGCCAATTGATCCATTGTGTTTGACGATCATTCACAAAATTCCTTAGATACCCTTCAAGGAATTTATTAACCACTTCAATCTGGCCATCAATTTGGGGATGGTATGAAGTACTTATGGTTAAGGATGTCCCCACTTGACAAAATAGTTCCTTCCAAAAATCGCTAGTAAACCTGGGATCCCTATCACTTACGATAACTTTTGGAAATCCATGAAGTTTAAAATTTTTTTTAACATAGCTATCATCGACTTGGCTAGCCTTGGGCTTTGAAGATCCTAACAAAGTGGGCATATTTGGTTAATCAATCGACGATTCTAAATATAATGTATTTTCCTTCAGAGGTAGGAAGACCAGTAATAAATTCCATTGATATTTCAAACAATTTTTGGGCTAGGATATGAAGGGGTTACATAAGACCTGGAGGAGAAATAGTTTCAAACTTTTGTCGTTGATATGTGTCACATTCTACCACATATTTATGAATGTTGGATTGCATACCTTGTAGAAGAAGAACCGTAATACAATGTAGTAAGTTTTGAAAAATACCACATGGCATGTTGACGGAGAATAATGATTTTCTTTCAAAACTTGGAGTTTGAACTTGGAAGAGCTAGGAAAAAAAATATGTTGTTTGTACCACAGTGTGTCATTCTCCCAAGTGAATTTAGGATTTGCAGTTGGGTTTCTTTTGACTTCTTCTATTAGCTCTCTTATTTCTAGATTTTTGATATACTCAGTTTGAAATTTTGAGATCCATTTAGGAATGATGATGGGCATAGTGCATAGAGTAGAATCATTATCAAGTTTCCTTGATAACCCATCTGCAACCAAATTATCCTCCCTTTTTTTTAAATAATCTCGAAATCAAAGACCTGGATTTTTCTCACCCATTTTTGTTTCTCCAATGAAAGGTTTTTCTAAGTTACGAAATACTTCAAGCTATCATGGTCTGTTTTCACGAGAAATTTCATTCCCAACAAATATCGTTTCCACTTAATCAAGGCATGCATAATTTCCAAATTTTCTTTGTCATGTGTTGATTTTCTTTTCTCCCTTGGTTTGAATTTTTGACTTTTGAATGCGATCGGATGATTATCTTGCATAAGTATGGAACCTAATCCAGCCCCTGAAGCATCACATTCAAGGAAAAATGATTTGGAAAAATCTGGAGCTGAAAAAACCAAAGTGGATGTCATTAAGAGCTTCAACCTTCTAAAACATGCTTTAGATTCATCGTTCCACTTAAATTCATTTTTTTCAATAATGTTGTTAATGGGGCCACAATTTGTGCATAGTTTCGAGAAAACCTTCTGTAGTACATGGTAAGACCCAAGAATCCTCATAACGATGTGATTGATTTGGGGCTAAGACACTCAGTAACTGCCACAATTTTCTTTGAATCAACCTTGATTCCTTCATCTGATAGAAGATGTCCCAAAAATACTATATTTTTTTGTACAAAAATGCATTTGGATTTGTTAGCATAGAACGTATTCTCTTGAAGGAATTTTAATATTGTCTCAATGTGCTTGAGGTGTGAGTTCCAGTTCTTGCTATAAACAAGGATATCATCAAAGAATATATTGATTAAGGTTGGTTGTCATTGATGTCAACCCTTGAAGAAAGACTCGTAGCACAAAGGTTTGGGTAATGGATCCAATAGTGTTTGATGTAAATATGACTCATTATTTTTTTGTCATGGTTGATAAGAAGTAAATATGGATGAACTCCAAAGTGGTCCCCTTATGGTGAAAGCCCTCACGGGAACACGCTTTGTGGAGTAAGAGAAACCATGCTTAATTGTGGAATAATGAGATGAAGGAAAGTGAATTTGTCAGGGAAAATATCCTAGATGGATGGTTCTTGTCATGAAATTTCCAGTGGTATGTGGAATGTCACATAATTCCTCATGGTTAGAGAGTTATGGTCATGAGAAGTTGGAGACTCCAGGTTTGGGTAATGGACCCAAGTTTGTTTGATGGGTAACAGTATGGGTTATGATATATTTTCAGATAATATTATTCTATATGGATAGTACATGTCATGCCATTTATGGTGGTATGTATAATGTCACATAACTCCTGACAGTTTGAGAGTTATGGCCTTACGAAGTTCGAGGACCCTCATATGTCATCTAGAAGCCCCAAAAGGTCAAAGTGATCAAAGTGGTTTAAGAGATTTTAAAAGGTAAATAATAAAGTGAAGTGATGAGTGTATTATAATTCAAAGTGAATACCAAATAAATTATTTCAATAATAATTTTAATGGAGAAATTAGAAGTGGACCCAACCCTAAAATAAGGAAAGTGGGGCCAAGTGACCTTGAAGATGTTTTTAAGGAAGCTACTTGGAGAGTATAAATAAGAGGTAAGACTCTCTTATTTGAAACACACTTGAGAATATTGAATATATATAGGTGTATGAGGTATACAAATGATATCTAAGCCGAAATTCTGAGGAAAGTGAAGAAAAGAAGGCCGAAATGCAAGGAAGGATAAATTCTTTTGATGGTGCTTTCTAAGGTATGTTATTTTCAGGTCATCTCACCATTTTCACTATAACTTTTTTTCTATAATGATTCAGATCCTGAAATTGCTATGCACATGATAAAACATATCCAAGTATCTATGGTTAAAAATTTAGGTTGTGGGTCGTTTTATTTTGGGAGTTACACTCTGTGGAAAATAGGGTTTGTGGCCAGTCCTGAAACTAATTAAAATTCGTTGTTTCTGGTAAAAACGTCATAACTTCTTCATAACAGATTCAAATTTAGTGAGACCAACTATGATGGTTAGGGTACAGTCTGTAGTATGTTGTGTAATAGTTTCATATCATTTCATCAAATATTGTGTGCGGGGCATGCTCTACAAGGTCACTCTCTAGAATAAGACAAAATTCAGAAAGGTATGCCATTTTTGCTATAACTCCTTTTCTAAGAGGTTCCAAGTAGTGCCACTTAGAGGAATTACACAAAACACACTGAAGAACATTGTGTATCAGTTTCAGATCTTTATACATTACAGGTTCAAAGTTATGATTACTTCAAGTTAGGGTTGTTGATTAATCCAAAACTAGGCATGTGAGACTAAAGAAAAGTTTGATGAAAATGCTAGTCTCATGTTTTTAAAGTTAAGGAAAGTTTGCAGGAATGTGATCATATACACGAGGTCTATTACATAGCTACAAATCAGATTTGGATGATGAAATTGATGAGGGCTTTTGGTTGAGGTACATGTTGAGTACATGGTTGAGACAAGTAGTTGATGAGTTGGTGCACATACATGAGATGTATAATTGATGATGTTGGTACATATTGATGAGTCATATTTGATGAGTAGTTGACACATGATTGGTACATACTTGGCACATGGTTGGATGCACTTGTTTATTGTACAGGTTGATTACAGGTTGGTGCATGGTTGATGCACTTGTTTATGGTATATGTTGATTACAGGTTGGTGCATGGTTGATGCACTTGTTTATGGTACATGTTGATTACAGTTTGGTGCATGGTTGATGCACTTTTTTGTGGTACAAGTTGATTATAGGTTGAGGTACAAGTTGATGCATGGTTTAGATTTATTGGTACAGATTTACAGTGGTATATCTTACAGTGATAGTGTGACAGTGGTTCCTTCATTCTACTTCTACTTCAGGGTGGCAGGACGGGGCAAGGACAGGTGGTTGTAGCCACCTTTCGGTTGTAGCCAAAGAACATTGGGGGTTGTAGCCTCTTGCTGGTTGTAGCCAGAGATTTGGGGAGTTGGAGCTTCCCTCAGGTTGTAGCCTTAGAAACTAGGGGGTTGGAGCCTCCTTCTAGTTGCAGCTGGAAAACAAAGGAAGTTGGTGCTTCCAATGAATGTAATTCTTCAAGACATATAAGAAAAATCATTCAGTGGTTTTCTCCCGATTTGGATTTCCACGTAAAACACTGGTGTACTATGTATGTGTGTGATTGTTTATTTATGATTGCTCATTATTGGATAATAATTCTACATTGATATAACATTTGAATAAAAAGGATTATAATTATGTTATTACTGATTCACTCCCCCTCTTAGTAATCCAACAATTGGTATCAGAGCAGGTTCCTTCAAAAATCAGTTTAACCACTGAAAGGTAAATCATGGAGAGTACCAACTCATATAAAAATGGAATACCATAGTTTGATGGACAGAAGTATGCTTTTTGGAGCATAAGGATGAAGGCATATATATAGGCACAGGGATTTCAATTTTGGCAATCAATTGTAGATGGATACATAGCACCAACAATTCCACCAACAAATGACAAAGCAGTGAAACATGGTGAAAATAATTCCAAATCCATAAATGCACTTTTGAATGGTCTCAGTGATATAGTATTCACCAAAGTTGCACATTGTAAATCTGCCAAAGAGATTTGGGACAAGCATCGAAATATTCATGAAGGAGATTCAAAAGTCAAAATAGCAAAGCTTCAAACTTACAGAGGTCAGTTCTAACAACTAAAAATGAAGGAAGATGAAGATATCACAACCTACTTCTTACGAGTCGATGAAATAGTGAATGCAATCATAGGATTGGGAGAAGAAATCGAAGAATCTGTAATTTCTCAAAAGATACTAAGATCTCTTCCTATGAGATTCAACCCTAAGATATCAGCACTAGAAGAAAGATCAGATCTAAACTCAATAAGCATGGAAGAACTGCATGGAATCTTCACAGCATATGAGATGAGAACTGAACAGGAAAATCCAGATGTAAAATAAGCAGCCTTCAAAGCATCCAAAAGATCAAAGCAAAAGAAAAAGGAACAAGAAGAATATAGCAGCAGCAACGATGTCTCGAAAGATGATGAAGAAGTGGCCAACTTCGTCAAAAGACTGAACAAGGGAACCAACGGTAGGTACAGAGGTAAGCTTCCTTTAATTTGTTTTAATTGTGATGGTATTGGTCATTTTGCTAACAAATGTCCTCATAAGAAAAAGAGAAATGATGAAGGTTACTCAAAAGGCAGACAAACATATAAAGGTAAAAAAACTACAAAGAAATTTTTCAAGAAAAACTTTTGCACCAAAGAAGACATCTCATCATCAGATGAAGATGAAGTCAGTGACAGTGAAACATGGAGAGTTCTATTCATGGCAGTAGAAGACTCTGATAAAGAAGAATCCGAAGAAGAATATGAAGAAGCATATGAAGAAGAAATTGAAGAGGCAGAAGTTGATTTCCGAGAAGAATTATTGAGTGCCATAGAAGTCATCAGAAGAGAAAAGAAGAAAAACAAGAAACTACAAGCAGAACTAGATAAGAAAAAAGACACTCAAGAACTAGAACAAATGATTACAAAATTGAAGGTTCAAATAGAAGAAGATAAAAGAATTGAAGAAGCACGCAAAGAACAGCTAGAAGGAAAGGACGGGATCATTGAAAACCTGGAAGTAGAGATTGTCACACTAAGAAAGGATATTCAAAAGAAAAATATGCAGAATAGCTCAAAAGTTCTAGATGACATTATTAGAAGTCAAAAATCTTATCTTGACAAGTCTGGACTTGGATACAATCAAACAGAAAAGGGATCAAGCTCCAAAACAACAAAGCAAGAAACAAATCCAAAAGGTTATGCAGAAACAATCAAAGGGGATAAAAAGATATACAAGGAAGATTACAGGGACACTCCTCCACCGAGAAGATTCAAATTTCATAATCAACAAAATATAGACAGGCCTCAAGAAGAAGGATTCATAAGAACACCTCCTTTCATAAGATCTTCAACTACCAGGTATCAAACTATATTTTTTGGTTTATGTTATGCTTGTAATAATTTTGGACATAAAACTGTAAATTGCAGAGCTAACAGTTTAAGTGGAAAAGAAAAAGATTAATTCTGCGTGGAAAGACGTGGATGCCTTAAAGATGATGCTATTCCTTAAAAATGACGCGAAGTTAAATTGTCATCATCTAAAATGATTGAAGTTTAGCATTTGAAATTCCATAGAATTTTTAATGATTTAAGTTTATCAAAGGAAGGCAGTTTCTTTTTCTTCTTTACCAAAGAAGGCATTTTCTTTTTCTTCAATTTTTGAAGGCATTTTCCTTTTCTTCAATTTTTCCGTGGGCGTGTTCTTATTTTCCTTCGGATCTTGATATACAAACCATCCTTTACCGATTTGTATAGAAAGACACACGCACTGTCTTCGTCTTCATCTTCTTGCGGGTCTGAGATAAGTTTGCATGTGAAGGCATTTTCTTTTTTCTGGCATCTACTTATTTTCTTTTACATCTTCATTCTTTAGCCATCCATTAGTGGTTAAAGGTAAACACGTTGCCCATGTCCTTTTCTGAAGCATTTTATTGTCATCATTCTTCTGGTAGGTCTGGGTCCAAGACGATATTCTACCCTCACTTTCACTTTGAGGGTATAGAAAAGACGACATTCTACCCTCACTTTCACTTTGAGGGTATAGGTTAATCTTCTCCTTTCACTTTGAGGGAATAGAAAAGTATGATACATTATTTCACTCAATCGTTTATATGGTAGATGTTTTGATGTAAGAGTGTGTTTTTTTTATATAATACTAATATAAAATGAAGATACTATACTACATCTAAAATGAAATAAATAATTTTCTTTTTAATATGATTTTATTTATTTATTTATGTGTTTTATTTTGAATGGATATTTTGTTGGCAAATGTTTTACAGGCAGCATATGCTTGTCATTGATGGAAAGTACAGCAGTGATGATGGCTTGAGTACAGGAAGAATGTACCAGACAGGCACTAGAAGTAGTCTGGGAAGACGCTGCAGAGCAAGCTCGATAAGATCAGAAGAGATAGTGCAGAGGTTGGTTGGCATGCTTTATAGGCAGTATGCGCTTGTCATTGATGGCAAGATCAGAGTATGCAGCGAAGGCAAAACAAGGACAAAGTACGCTCGGGAGGATAAGCGTCAGTGATCGCTGGATCCCATCCTGAATTCCTGATAGCCGTCAGATCTGAATGTAGATAAGAAGAGCGTGCTGAAGAGGAGGATAAATCTTAGGCATTAGATCCAAGCGCGGGATCCGACCATCATTGGATCAAGTAGAACCTGCACTCTCTTTAAAGTGAAAGGAGAAGCGGGCGTACAAAATCCCAAAAGAAGGAAGATTGTCCATTTACAGGCAAGACACGTGGAGATAGATCATCATTTTGTTGACTGGAGAGTCAAAGGAACAGGGTTCCCTAACCTCTCGAAATCGCGATATGCGAAATCGCGATCTAATCTGAGCCATCAGATTAAGATCAAATCTGGACCGTTGATTCTAGTCCATGTCGGAGTTTCGGGGATCGAGAGCTAGAGATGTCAAAGTTTATTAGCATCAGGAATCCCGATATCGCGATATGCAAAATCGCGATTTAATCACAGTCGTTGAATAAAGATCAGATCTGGACCGTTGATCTAACTCCATATCGGAGTTTTGCGAATCGCGACATGGAGAGGCAAAGAACCAAATGCAACAAGAATGACGAAATCGCGAAATCGCGATTCAATCATAGTCGTTGAACCAAGATCATATCTGGACCGTTGATCTAACTCCATATCGAAGTTTCACGAATTGCGACATGGAGAGGCAAAGAACCAAATGCAACAAGAATATTGAAATCACGAAATCGCGATTCAATCGTATCCATTGAATCAAGATCACATCTGGACCGTCGATCTGACTCACTTCAGCATACCACGTCAACTAGGAACACGTGGCACAACTAGGTAATGACAAGTGTCAGACTGATTCAACATTTTAGGCACATGTAAGTCACGAATCAGAGTGACACGTGGCAGTATTCAACACGTGTCAATCCACGTGTGACGTTAGCAGATATACACCACTTCATAGTTTCGGTAGTTGGGAGATGGACAGATGTCGGAGGACAAGGAGGGGCTAAAGGGAACGAGCCTTGGTGCACGGTCAGGTGGAGAACAGACGGCAGGTGGGGAGGAGAACGATACAAAAGGTGACACGACAGGAATGGAGCCCTTCCTCGATACCCTACCATTCCGGACCCCCCCCCCCCTTTAATTAAAGGAAGAATGGCAAAGGGGGTCCGGAATCGCTTGAGTGTCGTTGATCTGGGTGCTTTAATCCTGACCGCTCGAGAGATGCACACCCAANCCCCCCCCCTTTAATTAAAGGCAGAATGGAAAAGGGGGTCCGAAATCGCTTGAGCGACTGTAGATCTGGGTGCTTTAACCCTAGACACTCGAGAGATGCGTGCCCAATTCTAGACCCCCCCCCTCTACTTAAAGGTAGAATGGTAGGGGGGATCTAGAATCCAATCCCGACTGTAGATCTAGGAGCACAGATTCTGGCTGTCCAAATTTTCTCACTGCATATCCGACGGTGCAGATGAATTTGAACAAGATCGAAGGGCAACTGTAGCACGACATTGTATGACTGCCAGAAACCACTGATGGTTTCAGCCAGAGGACTCGAAGACACTTGGGGATGATTGACAGAGAAGGTGAAGAGCCTCTGAGAATCTTCAAGAGGGATGAAGATGTTCGTGGAGGCGATTGATAACTGGATGGGCATTAAGGCCTGTAACTGAAATAGAGAAGGTGAGCTCGACTTTCACATAGAAGACGAAGAGTCTCAACTGCGAAAGAGGCTGAGGAATCTCAGCATAACACCCAGTGATGCTGAACGCATGGGAAAACTGCCAGAAAAGATGAAGAGTTACCATGATGATTAGGCAGAGCACTCGAGAGGTGGAGGATATCGGCGTGGAGTGTGCATGCAGAAGCATTGCGAATATTTCATGCACAAGATGCACATAAGCTATATATACACAGTATAGAGAAGAGAAGGGTGTTGTTGTTGTTGGAGTTGCTATGGTTGTTGTCGTCATGGGGAAAATTCAAGTGTGAACAAGGAGGCAGAGTGCAGGAGCAGAGATGCACGCTAGAGGAAGGTTGCATCAAAGGGATATGGTGCAGAGAATAGAAAAGGCAGAAGAACAGAAAGTGCAAGGGGCGTGCAGAAGGCACTAACGCAGACAAGACATAGCAGCTTAACAGAACAACAACAGGGCTGGTAAGCCATTGAATAATTTTATATCGCTATAGTAAGTTTCAGTAACAAAGAATTATTATTCAGGGTGGTTGGGAGGTGCTCGAGAGGACTATTGTGCTCAGAAGTTCAAGTGAGATCTTGAACACATGAAGTTGTAGCTTCCATCTGGTTGCAGCCAGAGAAATTAGGGTGGTTGGGAGGTGCTAGGGAGGACTAGTGTCCTCAAAGGTTCAAGTGGGTGCTTGAACACAGGGAGTTGGTGCTTCCTTCTAGTTGGTGCTAGAGAAACCAAGGAGTTGGTGCTTCCTTCGAGTTGGTGCTAGAGAAACCAAGGGGTTGGTGCTTCCTTCTAGTGGGTGCTAGAGAAAACAGAGAGTTGGTGCTCTCAGCAAGTTGCAGCTTGCAAAACAGAGGTTGTAGCCTCATTATGAGTTGGTGCTCATATGTATGATAATGTAAAGAATGTAATTATTACTTATCATATAAAGAAAAAGAGGTTTTTACCCTGTATGGGTTTCCTCGAGAAATATCTGTCTCTGTGTTTCTCATATATGTGACTGATGCTGAATGTGCCATTGTTTATTTCCCTGCATTATTGTGATCATCATTCAGTGTTTCTGTAAAGAGTTTTAAAAGAAGTATAATTGTTTAAGCACAGTGACAACTGATTCACCCCCCCTCTCAGTTGTCCAACATATTTAAAGAAAAACTATCATTTAATTTAAATATTTAAATTATTTTTTAGAAAAATGAAATAAGATTTATATATTGTTGTATTAGTAACCACAATAAAAATTGAAAAACTTGTGATTTAGATTACCTAATAGTCATTAAAATAAACTTATCGTCCCAAACCTAAATCCAAGGCAACCAACTTAGTAAACATGTACGCTAAAGTTGTCACTTCCGCTCAAAAAAATTGAAATGGAAGGAGCATGCACATGCTTAGTGCGTGATCATTCCTAAAGTGTGCATAGGTTATTAGGAATAGGAATGTGCACATGTTCTTAATAACACAAAATCTCTCTCTCTCTCTCTCTCTCTCTCTTTCTCTCTCTCTCTCTCTCTCTCTCGTGCACACGCACACGCGTGCTTTTTATCTCCCCCTCTCCCTCTCTCTCTTCCCCTATGGCCCTCTCTCTCGTTCTCTCTCTG
>ML778289.1:88123-99569 GCA_009831015.1 Picea engelmannii
ATCTTTTACCAGCTGCTTTTACCTCCTGGGCCTTTAGCCCCTTCTTCCCACAAGACAAGATGTACCCCGGATGGTCCTCCTAATGGCCAGACTAGGGGAAAGGGATGGATGAGCGGGGTTTTAAGATGAAAAAGTGAGAAAATGAGGGGAGCGGATGATGGTTCTTCAAACCCCCTTTGGTGGCTAACCAAAACCCATGAATACCAACTTGCTAAGCTACCCAATCAATCACCCCAACAGTGGTCAAGTAGATTAGTGTAAGATCCAAGCAGTTATCTGAAATGAAAGAGATCTAATGCATACATAAGAGGGTTATAATGATCAAATATGATACATACCATGATACCTCGGACCAATTACCTCATGGAGCAAGATCCCTCTCCGATGCAAGCCCAGGCCGGTAGTGATGGAGGCTGGTATGGATGTCAGGACAGAATGGCTGAGAAGAAGAAGATGGGTCTTCCAGGACCATGCTCAGATCGCTCCTGCTCTCGGTACTCCAAGTCTAGGACCATGTGGGCCTCGAGACATGATCTCCTAGTTATCCCTAGATATCGGGGATAACAGGACATATAATTTCCAAGGAAGGTATAAAAGTTGATCTGGACAAAATAAAGGCTATAATGAATTGGCCCAAACCTAAAGATGTTTCGAACATAATATCATTTATGGGTATAACTGGCTATTACCGGAAGTTTATAGAATTTTTCTCTAGGATTGTGTATCCTATAACATCGTTACAAAAGAAAGGAACTAAGTTCATCTAGTCCGAAAATTTTCAAGAAATCTTTAAGAAGTTTAAATGACTCTTAACTATAGCTCCTGTATTAAAATTGGTAGATCTAGATAAGGATTTTGTAGTATGTACAGATGCATGTCGCGAAGGGCTTGGTGATGTGTTCATGCAAAAAAATCATGTAATAGATTATGAATCTCTGAAATTAAAGAAACATGAAGAAAATTATGTAACTCATGATTGGGAATTGGCTGGAATAACAAATGCATTAAATATGTGGCGGAACTATCTGGTAAGATGAAATTTTTTATTGTTAACAGATAACATCACTCTGAAATATATGTTTGATAAACAAAATTTAAATGTTCCCCAAGCAAGGTGGTTATCATTCTTAAGCGAGTATGATTTTGAGATAAAACACATAAAGGAAAAATAAAATAAGGTGGTAGATTCATTAAGTAGACATGCAAATCTAATCTATACAGTTACTAGAAGTAATTATGAAACAAATTTAGAAGAAAGGGTAAGAATAACAACTGAAAAAGACCCAGAATATCAAAATTTCAAGTTAAAGATTACTGATAATTCAGCAGGAATAGAAGAATCAGACTTTAGATTCTCAAAAAGTGGATTGTTAATGTATAAAAACAGATTATATGTACCAGAAACTAATGAAATTAAGTTATTAATTCTAGATGAATTGCATAAGAAACCATATTCTCGACATCCAGGTTACCATAAATTAATTACTATGTTGAGAAAAGAATTATATTGGACAAACATGAAAGGCGAAACAATTGAGTATCTAGCTAGGTGTTTAGAGTGTCAACAAGTTAAGGTTGAACACCAACACCCGAATAGACTACTACATCCTTTACCCATTCTGGAATGGAAATGGGAAATGATAAGTATTGATTTTATTACCAAATTACCTAGAAGTAGTAAACAAAATTACTCAATTATGGTTGTAGTGCATAAACTGAGTAAGGAAACACACTTTATACTGGTAAAATTAACCTACAAGGCTATTAATATAGCAGAAATATTCATGAAGGAAATATTTAGGTTACATGAAATTCCTAAAGTTATAACATATGATAGGGATGTTAAGTTTATTGGTAATTTTTGGATGTCTTTATTTAAAGGGTTAGATACCCAATTGAATTTCAACACTGCATATCATCCACAAACGGATGGGAAAACTGAAAGAACTAACCATATTATTGAAGACATGCTTAGAATGTATGTTATGGATAGACCTGGTAAATGGGAAGAATATTTGTACTTAGTTGAATTTTCTTATAATAACCGTTGTTAAGATTTAGCAAAAATTAGTCCTTTTGAAATTTTATATGGAAGAAAATGTAATACACATGTTTCATGGAGTAATCTTGTAAATAGATCCATGATGGGACTATATATGTTAAAAGACATGGAACTAATAGTGAAACAAGTACAGCAGAACTTGAAAGTAGCTCAAGACAGGAAAAAAAGTTATGATGATGCAAAAAGGAATCCAAAAGAGTTCAATCTTGGAGATCATGTGTATATTAGAGTTAAACCTAAAAAGAGGTTTTTACGATTGGGCAGGTATACTAAGTTAGAACCTAGATATTGTGGCCCATTCGAGATACTTTCTCGAATAGGACCAGTACCTTATCAAGTTTCACTTAATCTACAGTAAAAGTACATGATGTGTTTCACGTTTCATTATTGAAAAAGTATATACATGACCCTACTCATGTTGTTGATTGGAAAATGATATAGGTGGAACCCGTGGGTGAGTTCCCAGTAGAGTCGGATCTTATTCTCAACATGAGGGAACTTACACTCAAGGGAGACAAATTGGATAGTTGGAGAAAAGCCATGCAATAAACTATTTGACACAGTAAAAACTCTACAAAGATTACACACAACAACTGGAGCTTAGAATTCTGCAAGAGTCCATAGAGGCATCTCCTTGGATTATGAACTCAACTCGAGGGTGACAGAGGTGACAGAGACTCTAGTCTAAGGTTGGGAGGAACATGGTCTTCAACGTGTGGTTTCCCCAAAGTTTCAAGTTTTATTTCTTGTGATGAACATGCTCATTAGAAATTGTTTACTTAAATGTTTACTGTGTTAGTGTACAAATTATGTGATTTAATTCTCTGTCTTAAAAAAATCAGAACAGTGTTATAAATTTAATGCTTGACTCACAAGGAACCGATGCATATTATATGATAGTATTAGAAAATCCATGCTTGATGTAGAAGGAACAGAGGTATATTATGTGTTCATATAGAAAGGAAATATAACAATTATTTTGCTTACGAACATAATTATAATATCAGTAATATATTATTGGTATCCATAGGTAAGAACCTAATTACAAATCTAAAGACTAAAATCTGGATAGGAAATCCGTATGGAAGGAACATAACTCATCGAGATACAACATACAACTTAAAGGGAAAATTATCTACATAGAAACTTATATCGGTTTATCAATATACATATATAAACGGAAAAAGAAATAATTACAAATTCAAGCAGAGTTCCTTGTTCTATATTAAAAAGCGAATATTGTTATAGATTACTGTGTAATAGTCGAGGACAACTCGTTACAAATTTAACAAGATAACCTATATATATATATATATATATATATATATATATATATATATATGAAAATGGAAAGGTTACATACTGTATAGAATTCCAAAACGAGAAAAGTCCATTTATAAACTATATATATAGGACAAAGGAAAATCAATAAACAGAGTTTTACAATGGCATAAAATGTGTAGACAGTAGTCTATGAAGCCACCCGGCTTCTAGGAATATTACATTCAAAAGATAATCGGTCGATTAAATTCAGCAGAGGTATTGAAACCTGAATACCTTTGGGTATTCTAGAGCTCCATGGCGACTGTTGTCTTAACACCTACAAAAGAATAAAAGAATGAGTTAGCAAGATATATGAATCATTTAATCAAAGGAAAATTACATAAACAAATAGAGTAAATCTCACCATGGAGGAGCATACCGTTGAAATATCTCCTTCAATTGTTGCAACCCGCACCTAAATGTTTTGGGTTGACGTTTAATTGATGGGTACCCTCGCATCATCATAAGGGACCACCATTAGATATTACCCAAGAATAAACTTCAAATAAAACTACAACATATGTACAAAATGAAAATCAAGTAAACACTAAGGTCTATGCGAGCTCTGTCTGCACCATATACCATAGTGGAAGTTCTAAAAATATAGACAAGGGTATATAAAAGAAGATGCAAGGTCTCCATTTTTAACCAAAGACGAGAAAAGGTCAAACATTCGATCCCGTCATGGTAAAACCTGACTATTGATATTTTTGGGTATTGACATGAAACCCCTGAGGCTAAGGCATAACCCTTTCGAAGAAGATATGGAAGAAAAACTATTGCGACCGAGGGTAATTTAAGGATGGAAAATTATATTAAAATGTAGAAACCTAGGCTAATCTTACTAGTCCTTAATATGAAAAATGTAAAATGTTTGGCGGTAATTTTGTAAAAATATTCAAGTTTATAAGCATTTTATATAGTTTCTATAAAATTTTGGCGATTTTTAAGGTAAAATAAGTTTATTCTATGGAATTTGGGTGAATCTTTTTTAGAAAAAATGGAAATTGGTGAATCGTTTTTTGGGAAAACCCATGGAAAATTATCCCATTTGCGAAATTTAGCCCCTAAAATCATTTATGATTGCGACCCAACATAAACCTTACAGTCAATGCATAATAGGAAACATATATGTATTAACAAGAAGTTGATGAGAAATATGACTAGAGAAGTAAGATCCATTACAACTACAAATAGTTATCATTTCAAAGGGTAAAACATAATAAATGTTAATAATTTAAGCAACCCATAAAGTTACATGAAAATCATGAATGATTAGGAGATTATTCTTACCAGTCAAATGTTTCGATCGTGAATATGTTGGAAAGGTTCAATGAAGGCCCAAAGAAAAATATAAACGCCTGGAGCATTACCCAACAACTTCCTAAGAAACGAAAACGTGAATGGGGCATCTAAACCTGCATTATGTAAACTCAAGAAAGGGGCAAACTCTTAGGAAGCATACAGAGCCGAAGGAAGAAGTTAATAATGTGGGAAAAAATCTAAATGTGGGAGAGTTAGGACAGTGAAAAGATTCACAAGAAAACCTAATGCACTACCAAACAACACGTATGAAAGATTAGGACAACAACCCTCCTCGAGATAGAAACCTCAAGACATGGCGCATGCAGGACCTCTGCATGATAAATTCTCCACAATGAACGTGGGATAAAAAGGAGGATTTGGTGAAGTATTAATGCAAAAATCTACCATAACACAAGTTTAAAGCCTCATAAAGCACCCAAATGAATTTCCTTTCAAATAAGCAGTCATGTTGAAGGACAGGTGTAACATGAACGGATGGGCTTACAACAATAGGCATTTCCAATTAAATTGTTTCATAATGTAATCGAAACCCAAGTTTATATATAAATAATTTACCATAATACAACATTAAGAAAATGTATGGTATCAAATAAATTAAAGACTATTAGTATAAGAACATGGTAACAACAAGTATAAACCTAAGAACATGGTAACAACAATTATAAACCTATAGTCATAGGAGAAGACTATAGCTAGAAATCGAATTCATCGAACATTTATATAGATCGCCACTTAAGTAATATATTATAGGTTATCAAATATTGGTATTAAGGAGATAAGACTTAGGATAACTCATATAAATACGATATACGGAACGATTATAATAATAAGACTTTTTAAAAGGATATATTAAGGTGATAAAGGTTTTACTGTATAGGTATGTAGTCCCTATGATATTATCGTCATAATCAAAATGTTGGAAGGATAATGAAATTTTATGTATCATAAGAGAAACAAAGAAAATTATAAGATAGGTATAAAAGTAAATATTACAGAAATGATGAAGAAGAACCATTAAAGAATATTATGGTTATTCATATATAAAATAAAAATAAAATAAAATCTTACTGGAATTTAAGGTCTGTGACATGGATATTTCTACCTTGTGGAATTTCCCATCACATGACATAGTCCTATTTTCCAGGATGGAGACTTGAAATTCAGAGGTAGGATGAATGAATATGTTTAATTGCCTTGCTATCTTTGTATCTATAAATTTATTTCAACTTCCACTATCGATGATCACTATTACTTTAGTTTTCTTAACATTTCCATAAAGTTTCAAAGTTTGTGGTTGAGAAATACATGTCATTGCAGCAACAGAGAGTGTTGGATTTGCATTTTGATTCCCTCACTCATGCAGATTTTATGAGTCTTCATTATTTGTTTCTTCATCAGATGAAGATATGTCCCATGCTTCTTCATCCTTGTCATTGTCACTCTTGTCTATTTCGCAATGAAAAAAAATTTTTCTTTGCACTTATGGCATGGTTTCCAATTAGGTTTGTTACATTTAAAACATCGGTCCTTAACATTATCTTGTATCGTGTTTGGTGGTGGTGTCCTTTTGTGAGGGGGAATGAGTTTGGAGCTAGAGTCTTCAAGTGAGTGCCATGTTGTCTTTTGATATACTTTAAGTTTCTTTTCAACGATTTTAGCTTTCTAGCGAGCTTGCTTAATATCTTTAATGTCAAGTAGTTCGATTTCATTTTGGATATCTTCCTTCAATCCTGATAAGGCTATTTGCATAGCCAATCTTCTAATATATAAGGTACACGAGTGGATAACACATGTAGATCCAGAAAAATTATTCCATTGTACTGGACTATTGTAATTGGGTGAATTTAGCAAAACCCCATTTTTCTTCTATGTCGAGAAAACGTAGGAAGAAGTTATTTTTTAATATAATCCAGTCTCTTGCTAGAGATTAGGATTTTTCTCTCCACCATAGGAACCAAACATAGGTAAATTCCTTCAGATGTATAGATGCAACATTAATTTTTCTTCATCATCTTAAATCCGGTAATACCTGAAGTACTGCTCGATTTTATTTACCCATCTTGTTGCTTGTCTTTCATCCGATCCATAGAATTCTAGAACAATAATCATCGCCTTAGGCATGCCATTATTAGACGTCCCCATCTTAGGCGAGTAATGTGATTGGTGAGGCCCCCACTACGAAGTTGAGTTACATGGGCTTCTACTCTCATTTGTGATTGATTCAAGCTCTAATCTCATGTCATGGTAGTTTTTGTTGCATTCTTCTAGTTCTTCATTTAGTTTGTCAATTTTGGCATCAAAAAAAGTACTTGATTTACAAGGCCTGTGAAAAACTCTTTGGAGTTTTCGCTTAGCTCCAGCGTGGGGGAAGTGTCGTCCTCTATATTTTTCTATGATTCTCTCAGCTTTCTCCTGATGTTGCTCATGTTGAGTTTGATGTATTAAATATTTATTATATTTAATATTTTAATATTAAATATAGGGTATGGTATCAACTAGAAGGAAAATCGTGGAGGGAAAGTTAATGTTATAAGGTTTGGACGAATAAAAAATAGTGGAGGGGGACAGAGGGATCCATGGGGAGAGGGTGGAAGGTGTTAGAATATAATGGATGTGCTCGTTTAACCATAGACAATATCACTATTTTCAACCAACCATAGGATGAAGCCACCCCCGAGTACCTTAACCTTGACAGAGAATCATTCTGGAAGCAAACCCTAGGATAGATAGCCAAGAAAAGGTGGTACACCTTTCTCCAAGGATAGCGCACCAAGAAAGAGTAACAAGAGCTGATCAGAGAGTCCAAACCATAACCAAGAGATAGTCCAAGCCAAAACCGAAATCTGCTAGCTACAGTAGCTGCAATGACATATCTCCTCCAAACTTGCGCACAAATTGGCCAACTGCAGTGCGCACAAGTGTTGCTTCTACAGTTCTGAGAATGTTGGCTAGAATGAAGACTAGCCTCTTGTATTTATACTAATTATGGCAGACTGCCTGGGCCGAATTCTCATTCTGGGTACTAGTTCTTTAGTATATATCATTTCCTTTAGCCAACTTCTTCTATTGGAGGCTAATAACCTAATACAAGTCATTCTCTTGAGTCGACTTGTCTTCTAGGGTTATTAACCAACTATTTATGGTTTCTTCTTGCTTCCTGGAATATTCTAGTCTCGTCAAGTTTACACATGGAGGTAAATACCTCCTGCAACTACCATAATATCAACACTCCCTCCTATCTAGGGAGGTATTGAAGGTAATGTTATTGAGCACAAACATACCATTCGCCCGACAGCATCAACATAGTCATATAGACTATATCATGATTAGATCATGAGCACCATCATCCCTATCAGTGTCATCAGCTGCATCATCTCTCAAAACCATACTCCATATGAGTAAACAGACATGATGCTAGATAAGTCACTCACTCCACAGAGTGACACAAGAGCCATTCTTCTAATGCGGACATATGTCCTAGAATAATGAATGTCCTAGACCATTTTTTGTCTAGGGAATCTCTGTCCATTGATCATCCATCTAGCTGATAATCATTTCCAACACTCCTAATAGTTTTCAAGGCAATCAGAACAATCTCATTCAATAGAACACAACTGTGTCTATCCATAGTAGTACATAACTACAATCCAGTGGTACACTTCCACACCAAGTAGCACACAGATACTTGATCAGTGACACATAGTCACAATCAGTGGAACACATCCACCACAGTAGTATACATATACTGTCCGGAGACATACAGTCTCCATAACAATCATATCATCTGATGTCAACCTACACAGAAAACATTGTTATGATATAAACGGAATCATCTAGGCCATTCATACACTCACATCTGTGATATCTGAAAGAGTATCTGCCCTTAGAATGTAAAAAATCAATGATGATCTATCTAGACTATTCTTCTCAAGCAAGGAAGAAAAATTGTCTTGATTTCTTAGCCTGGGTAGTTCACCTATCCAGACCATTCCTCCGGCACTAAACAAAGTGCAACCTGGAGAGAATGAGCCTGCCCTAGGGAATGCCTATCCCTTATTGTTGAACCTGTACCATTCACCTATCTGGTCCATTCCTCTGGCACTAAACAAAGTGCAACATGGAGAGAATGAATCTTCCCTCGGGAATGATTGTCCAGACCATTTCCTAAGGAAATGACTGTCCTGCACCAACCTCCAAAATGGACCATTCTTCGAAACTGCTCACAACTATGAGCTTCGAAAGAATGACTGTTCGGTGAGGTAGACCAGTCTTCTTGACCACTAATGAGAGTGACCGTCAAGAAGAGACACTGCCCTAGACCATTCCCCCACACTGGACACAAGGGGAATCATTTTCTATGGTCAATCCATCAAACCATTTTCATTACAAAAATGATCATTCGATCTGGACCATTTTCCAAACTGGAAAACACTTGTCTGTCAAAAATCTCAAACCACTTTTCGAACTGGAAATGAACTACTCATCCTCGACCATTCTTCGAACTTGAAAAATGATTGTCAATAAATCAATAACACATCAGTGCTCCCTCCCAACCTGGGGGTCATCTCTTCCTTTTTCAATAAGGAAGTCATCTCCATGAGCTCCAGCTTGAGTACGCAAACTCTTTCATCTTGGATAGAGGCTTTACCAAAATATTTGCTTATCTTCTCATCTGTGGAGATATATATTGGAGAACCACTTCTCTTTTTTGGACTTCATCACGAAGAATGTAATGCTTGATCTCAATGTACTTCGGTATTTCTAGAACACTGGTTTTCTCTGAAGGCTTCATATAGCTGTGATCATTACAGTATATCACAATTTAATTCATCTCTTTTGTTTTCTGCTAGATCATAACATTGTGGCAAGGCTCAAACTAGAACATATCCATGTGGCACTTCTTCTTTCATCATGAGATTTTGTTATGGATTAGCAATCCATCATCCTGGACTTATGAGTAACCATTCTGACTTTTATCATAGAATATTTTCACCAGGCTTATGTTGTGCATGAGAGGCTTTGCACCAAGTTGTTTGAATCCAAACAAAATTTTCTTCCATCTGCATACAAGAGTCTCTTTCTGGTATACCTCAAAGCCTTGAGGTTTCTCTACATATGCTCTTTGTTCAATTATAGTCTTTGCATTCATAAGATGTAAACTCCAAACCATGGATATTGCAGACGATATAATGGCTCATGTAGAGGTAAGTCTGGTTTACTTGGAATAAGCAATCATGATAGTCTTCTCCCTCCATTTGGAAGAACCTCTAGTTCTGGATCTTGTGATGCTTACATTCATAAGTATTCCATACATTTTTCTTCATTACAACTTTCAATTCCTCTACTTGATTACTTTTAGTGAGTTCAGGTCAGACTGGTACTCTTGTGATTCTTGATACGATCACTGGTTGTTCTAGTTTTTCTTTCTCTCTTGGAATCTTCATGTTCTTCATCATGTTTCTCTTTAGCTTTTGGGTCCATGGAGTTTTCTATAGATTCCATGCCCTGAAGATTCCAAATTATTCCTTTCATCATACGATCATGGATTTGGATGGAAAATCATGGATACTTTTAAGGCTTCTTTTCGAAGAAGACGTATTCTAAAGTCAAACTGAACATGTCCTGCTTTTCATGGTTGCTACCATGGATATATACTTCACCATCTTCAATGGATCATAGGATTAGCCCCCTCCTAATCCTTGCTTCATGTATGAATTCATTCTTTTCTTTTGGAAGTATATAATTGGCTCCCTCCATGTAACAGAGTCCACACTTTCGTTGGCATCCTTATTGCCTTTTGCAAAGTATCATAAGTCTTTCTCCAATTTACTCTTGATTGTTGACTTCTTTATGTCTTTAAACTTTGGTTCCATAATCTTTCCTTTCACGATATCCAACACTTTATTCTTGGAAAGGATGAGATCAATCCTTGTTTTCCATGCTCTGAAGTTAGAAGCCCCTTGTAACTTGTTTTGTGACTTCATAGAGTAAGTCATGTCTTCTTTGACTTGGTCAAACCTAGTTTTGACCAAAAAATAAAACTTGATGTCTTAGCTTGTTGAGAGTACCAGGAGATGCGCTATGATAGGGCGCACTAGTCTATCCATAAATTAGGCCAATCCCTTCACTTAAGGTTCTTTAACGAGAGGGTTAGGGTTTCTACAACTGCACCTGCTAGTAACCCTAGCGACAGTGCTTTAGTAATTTCTCCTGCTATAAACCCTAGCGACAGTTCTTCAATGAGCTTAGTATCCTTATGGCTATGCTCCCTTCCAGTGGTTAGACTGAATGACGGAGTTGTGGGCCCATAACCTGTTAGAATATAATGGATGTGCTCGTTTAATCATAGAAAATATCGCTATTATCACCCAACCATAGGCCAAAGCCACCCCCGAGCACCTTAACCTTGACAGAGAATCATTCTGGAAGAAAACCCTGGGCTAGATAGCCAAGCAAAGGTGGTGAACCTTTCTCTAAGGATAGCACACCAAGCAAGAGTAACAAGAGTTGATCAGAGAGTCCAAACCATAACCAAGAGATAGTCCAATCCAAAACCAAAATCTACTAGTTGCAGCAACTGCAACGACAACTCTCCTCCAAACTTGCGCACAAACTGGCCAACTACAGTGCGCACAAGTGTTGCTTCTATAGTTCTAAGAATGCTAGCTAGAATGAAGACTAACCTCATGTATTTATACTAATTTTGGCAGACTGCCCGAGCCGACTTCTCATTCT
>ML778289.1:128076-148058 GCA_009831015.1 Picea engelmannii
TGAATTGTATTTTATAATGGAATAGTAAATCAATAAAAACTTGTTTAAATTCATGTTTTATCTTTTGATACTTTAACTCATCTTTGATATATTATGATTCATATAATTTTGATCATTTGTATTAATTTTTTGTATCCTATAGGGATAGAATCCCCACGGGAAATAAGATTAAAATAAATTTTAACGAGATGAGTAAATTGGGATTGGTAGAAATTGGAAGTATCTTTCAAAGAGAAAAAATATTATTTACTACCATACTTCCTAAACGGGTGAATGAGAATGTCGAAGTAATTTAAGGGGTTCTCATATTATTGTTGTTAATTGAAATCATAAATATATTACAATTAAAATGATCTTATTTGTTGTTGGCCCACTATTTCGATGATGACCTCTTACAATTGGTAAAAAAATTGTACAATTTAAAAAGACAGAATGTATATTCCCATAAACTCAAGATATATATTTCCCTAAAAAGAGAAAAGAAAACACCCAAAATATGTAAATAATAATGGTACAAATGTTCAAAGGAATAATTTCACTGGAATAAGTGAAAGCAGAAGATAAACGTAAGGTATCAACATCAAACATTAATGGACATACAAAGCAAGCAGTACATGCATAAGAATCTCATCTGAGACCTGCAACACAATGAAAAGATGCAGGTGGACACTGCTTGTAACCGATAAAGTATGGTTTGTATATCAAGATCCCAAGGAAAATAACAACATGCCCAAGGAAAAATTGAAGAAAAAAATTCTATGGAATTTCAAATGCTGAACTTCAATCATTTTACATATCCATAAAGTAAGATTTAGTGGTCGACACATAGGACCCAGCGTCTTCTCAAAGTCTTTCTTCATGATGACAATTTAACTTCGCATCATTTTTAAGGAATAACATCATCTTTAAGGCATCCACGTCTTTCCACGCGGAATTAATCTTTTTCTTTTCCACTGAACTTCAATCATTTCAGATGATGACAATTTAACTTTAAACGACCTAATGGAAGGAGAAGTTTGCTACAGGATTTGATGATTTGATCGAAGTAGCATCATCTTTAAGGCATTCGCGTCTTTCCACGCGGAATTATCTTTTTCTTTTCCACTTAAAATGAAAGCAGCAGAGATATGAACACCAAACCGTAATTTACATGCAAAGCAACGAGTACATGCATGAGAATCTCATCCCGGACCTTCAACAAGATGAAGACAAGAATAAAAACAGAAGGAAAAGATGACATGGACATTCATCTTATGGATTTCGATGGCTTGTAACAGACATTCATCTTATGGATTTCAAAGATGTAAGAATATTTGTGTAAATTTAAAAATGTGAAATGATTGGATACGAGTTCTTATTGAAATTTGTGTTTTTTTTTTATCTGTATAAATTTAAAAAATGTAAAATGATTAGTTAAGGGTTATCTTTGAAATGTGAAATGATTAAAATGATTAATTAAAAATTATCTGAAAAATATTTGAAGTTATTTACATTAAATACCGAGCAAGTTAAGAAACATTAAGCATCTTGTAACAATTTGTGACCATCACTTTAAGACTATTGTTAGGGGCGTGTTGTTAATCCATCATATTATGGCATGGAACCTATGTCAACTACTTTTCACATCAACAAAACCCCAAAGATCGATATCACACCAAGGGGAACCATTAAATGTCGTCGTTGCTTCCATCTAAATCAAGATAGTTAATGTCGAGAGCTAATAAAGGTGGTAGATAGTTAATGTCAAAAGCTAATGAAGCTGGTGGATTAATGGATTGGACATCCACCGCCTACACTTCTTCCACACCCAAGCTCTTAATAAGCGAAATCTACAGATGCGCCTACATGTATTTCACACCCAAGCTCTTAATAAGCGAAATCTATGAATGAGCATACACTTCTATTTCAGAAATGGCGCGCCTGTGGAATCGATTCCGAGGCCGTTTGGCTAACATAATTCACTACTCTGGCATTTTATTGCTTAGTTCATCGGTGGGGCCCACGAATAAAGAGTTTACTCTTTGAAACAATCAGATGACCCTTTTTGTAAGATTGTGAGAGAAAATAATAGGTTCCAACATGAGGGGATTGACATGCAATATTTTTAATCGAAGCAAAGGGGAGGGAAATAATTCCAATTCCATGTCTGAAAAGTTTATATTACAAGACTATTTATCAATGTCAGGTTGCTAGGTAAGCTATTCTCAAGTCCTGGAATTACTACCATAGCCATCAGATTCATTTGCAGGATATATATTTTTAAAACTCTTTATGATCTTGGGAACTCAATATGACCAAAACTATATTAAGATTTATGTCATTTGCTTGTCATACTGTATTATTTGATGGAGTACTTTGAAACAAGCTTTGCAAAAGCCGATGATTTGTTGGAGTAGTTTGGATGGAGTGTCATACTCAACAACTTCTCATTCAAGACAAATTTTTAGCATATAAGCGAGAAATAAGAAATATGTCCCAAGAAAGAACAATATTTCGAACCAAAAAGTGAGGTAAATAGACTAATTATTAATTCCATACCATCTCTCAATACCAGGACCAAGTCACTATCAATAACAGATGAAATTCAAAGTGCTATGGTAATGAATGTGCAACCATAAAATTGGCTGTAGATTTTTTCATGAATAAACCCATCACTTGCAATGTCCCTTGATGTAATTGCTTCATTAAGAACAAGTATACGAGTCAATTTTAGTAGTGCCCTTCCCAAACGAACAAGCTGGCATTGTCCCATATTTCAATTCTCCTCATTCTCAACAACTACACATGAGATCATTCCATTAGATTCAATGCTTCATCTCTAAGATGGGAAACAAATAATAGTTATAAAAAATATATATTAATGTCTACAAATGACCAAATTAGTTCAATAACACTCAAAATTACATCAAGCGACAATACCAAACGAACAATCTAACATTGTCCCACATTCCAATTCTCCTCATTCTCAGAAACTACACATGATATCATTCTATTAGATTCAATGCTTTGTCTCTAAGATGGGAAACAAATAACTTAGTAACAAAAAATATATATTAATGTCTAGAAATTATCAAATTAGTTCAATAACACTCAAAATTAGATCAAGTGACAATGCCTATCTTTAGCTGAAGTAAACATTCTAAAAGGATGTTTTTTTTTTCTTCTTCAAGATCTATATGAATATGTTTTTAAGGGAGACAAACCCAAAAAATCAAGTTTCTTTTATTTTTCTCCTACAAATTCACCAAGCTGGAACTTTTCCAAAGCCTGAAGCACAACCAAAAGAAAATTCGATCTTCATTAACAAGAAAACCCATTGGGATCCTCTTAAGAAATATTGATATTCTTCAAGGCAACCATAAATAACACTTAAATTGATACAATTATGTATGTACAGAGTGGGCTATGAAGGCACATATACCTTCTGAATCTCATCATTTGAATAGTCTTCCATATGATCTATATTACTGCCTATAATACCACCAAACATTATTGGGTCATGCGAAATAATGCTTAATTTGGATCTTAGATAATGGATGCCTATTGTGGATATGTAAAAAAAATAGTTCATTTGTAGTAAGTTTTGACCTGCAAATCAGTTAGATCTATTGTTCATCTAGATGGCTAGTTGTAATTTGGTCTACAATTATCTATGATCAATTCTCTATGATCAATGGTGGCTCACTAGGAATATGTGAATACTGCATTATCCTCTCCACTGAGATCATTACAAACTCCACATAACAAAGGTACCATATTATCGAGGCTTGTATCATGTTCATATTCAAACTATATGTTATTGCCAACCCTACAATGGCTTTAAAGGTGCCATTTGATTAACTTTCAGAATAAAAATATGTATAGTCAGTTCACATTGGTTTAGGGAAGGATAATTACATGCCAAGGAACTCCTTTTGTACTTACTTGGTCTAATTACATCTTCTGGAAAGAAAACAAGGACTACCAAAGAGAATGCAAACACAAGATTTGATAGAAAATCTAACCAAATTCCAAGCCACTCATTGCCCTCGACATTGTGGCGACTAGGTCTAGTATATTTATCAGTCAACTTGAGATTTCTCTCCATGAATCGAGACTCCTCGTCAAAAATTTTAATGGTGGCTGCTCTAGAGATTGACTCTGGAAAAAACTATTGTATGATTGGAGCATTACTAACTCTAGCCAAATGAGATAGTTCCCTAGTTGTCACTATGTAATAGTGTTGCATGCATGGAAGGTGGTAGGGCTTACAGGAATTTTGTTATTCATAATCGTGAAAGCCCAATACAAAGGAAACAAATATGTAGATAAAAAATAATCCATGATAGAATCCTCATGCAAATCTGACTATCCAATTTACAACATCCCCTTTATACAGATTATGGTCTTTGTCTACACTAAAACTTGAGGTAGAGATTAAACTCTCGTCTCCTCTTTATGATCCTATGAGAAAATTAAAATTTGTAATGTTTGTAATCATTATTATTGAGAGATACATGAATTCTATTATTCATAACCATTAAATCTTGATATCAAGGAAACAAATATGTATAGATAAAAACACAGTCATGATAGAATCCTCATGCGACTTTGATTATCCATTTTACGACATCTCCTTCATACATATAAGGGTATATGTCTACACTAAAACTTAAGTTAGATATTAAAATATAGTTTCTTAGAACAAAGTTACCAACTTAACAAAAACTCTCTATAGTTCTCGTTATTTAGAGGTCGCATTTTTTACCCCCATTTTAAAACATGGTGCTGCTGGTAGCACCCCTTTTTTGCAGGGTAGTTAGAATTGTGACTTACCAACCCAACGATAACTCTCTAGAGTTCTCATTTTTTTAGAGGTCACATTTAATGATTGTTTTTACCTCCATTTTGAAACTTGTTGCTACTAGTTGTACTATTCTTTTTACAGGGTTAAAATTATGACCTTTACAACCATGACTTCGAATGTTCTAAACAAAAACCCTTAAAATCAAACCCAAAATTGAAAAGTGGTGCTCCCAGTGGCACTCTTTTTTTTTGGAGGTAAAATTACAACTTGTTTAAAACTATGGGCTTAACAACTGGTACTATTATAACCAAAATCTTAAAATCAACACTGAAATTAAAAAGCAGTGCTACAATTAATACCCTTTTTTTTATGGGAGGTTAAAATTAAACTGAATTGAAACCATGACCTTAACAACAAGTACGATTTCAACCTAAATCTTAAAATCAACCCCTGAATTGAAAATATGTGTGAGCAATATAAACTTATTTTTTCGTAAACTTAAAATTGTAACATTTTAAAACCATCACCTAAAAAATTGATATTCTTGCAAATAAAATCACCATACCTACCCTTAATCCCCCTTACTTTCTTCTTCAAAACAATTGTAAAAAAAATACAAAATTTCATTTTTTTTTTCTTTAAAACACTTAAAAAATACTAAGTAAAAATTAAGAAAATAAATATAGAAAACCTAAATTTTAAAATAAAAACTAGAAATTAATAATTTTATTTTAAAATCATAAAAAACAAATCAATAAAAATAAAACTTAAAAATATTTAAAAAAATAAACATTTCACACCATAAAAAAATTCAAATAGACACATATAACATTAAAAAAATAACTTCATAAAATTTATATTAAAAAATACAACACTAACCATTTTAAAATATGATATAAATCAAAGTTTAAAAATAATTAAAAAACATATCGTACAAAATATAATTAAAATATTATATAAAACATACAAAATAAAACATAATTAAAATATCATAAAACAAAACAAAATATATAATAGATCTATCATTTGAAAAGGAGGCATACTACGTGAGTTATAACATATGGAATGGATGGTATAATAGGCATCGATAGTCCCATGGGATAGTAAAATTGGTGAGATATGTGTATATTTTTTTGATACGAGGGATGTCAAGAATTTAAATTTTATATTTTTGGGATTGTATTTTAATACTCTTATTATCCATGAATGTAAAAAGGGTATTGATGAGTTTCCCACATCTATTTCCTTCATTAGGAAAAAAATATAGAAGATATCGCCACCACATACATCCCCTTTATGTATGTTAAATGTCACATAATATACACTATTCAAATGATATATGTATAATATATTTTATTTTATATGTATTATACGATATTTTAATTATGTTTTAATTTATATGATATTTTCATTATATAATATGTTTTGTATTTTTTTTTATATCATTTATTAAAATATTTTAGTATTGTATTTTTTAATATATATTTTATAAATTTACTTATAATTATATGTATCTTTACAATGTTATATTTTTTAATGTTTTTTTTTTATATTTTTAAGTTTTTTTTTTTAATGGTTTTAAAATCAAATTATTATATATATTAATTTTTATTATTTTGTTTTTTTAGTGTTTTGGAAGAAAAAAAAATAAGTTTCATAATTTTTTATGATTTTTTTTAAGAAGAAGGTAAGGATGGAGCAAGGGTAGGTAGAGTGATTTTAGTCGCAATAATATCGGTTTTTTTGGTGATGGTTTAAAAATGATACAATTTTAAGTTTACAAAAAAATAAGTTTATAGTGTTAACACCTCTTTTCAATTCAAGGGTTGATTTTAAGATTTTGGTTGTAATGATGCTTGTTGTTAAGGCCATGCTTTCAAATTAGTTGTAATTTTAACCTTCCATAAAACAAAAAGGTGTTACTTATAGAACTGCTTTTTAATTTCAGTGTTGATTTTAAGATTTTTGTTCTAATGGTACTAATTGTTAAGCCCGTGGTTTTAAACATGTTGTAATTTTACCTCCGAAAAAAAAGGGTGCTACTAGTAGTACCACTTTTTGATTTGACGAATGATTTGAGGATTTTGGTTGTAATGGTATTAGTTGTTAAGACCATGGTTTCAAATAAATTGTAATTTTGACCCCACCCAAAAATAAAGGTGCTACTACTAACACAAGTTTTCTGTAACACCCATGTTTCCCCCCCATCGTATAAATATAATTATATTAATGCTAGAAGACTATGGACACATTTGTTATTAAGATGAAAAGAAAAATGATGAATAACTGTCGAAGGGTATTGCCTATATAGGTTATGATTCGGTGAGAGGGAATGGTGAGGGGAAACATGGCTGATTGAGATGACCACTGTCAGGCAATACTCTGTTGGATTTAAAATATTGATACCCATAATTGTCCTTTGTCCCATAGGATTTAATTACTAGTCAAGCTGGTGGCTGGGCAGTCATTCTCAGAAAGCAATAAGAGTATGGGCATAGTACCCATTTGGAAGTTTTTTATCTGACCCACGAATTGGGGGATTTGACCCATGAAACCTTATTGTAGAACGAAAGAAAAGGAGGAAAATCTCTGGCATAAAAGACATGAGGCACACAGTTCGATCTAGGAACTCCTTTGGTTTTAAGAAAACAAAGAGAAGAGAAGAAACATGTTATCTAAATTTCATTTTGACTTACATCCTCACTTCTTGACTATCTGTGTTTTAAAAGAAGGTTTATGGGTTTGAATGTTGATGTTGATTTAGTTTTACAACCCATATTATCCTCTAGTGAGAACAATTAAACAGTTAAAACCTCTACAAAAAATCTAAAAGGAAAGAGACTGATTTTTACATAAGAATGATTATGATCTTAAGTTTTTCCTGAAGCTTATATGCCAGAAAATTTAAAGGATATTAGAATGGTGTTTGGGCCTTAGGAAAGTAGTTCAAATGCTAACAAGGGGTAAAGTATTTTAAAAGATATTATAAGGAAAGAGTGGAAAATATAGAACCCAATTTCCTAATGTAAACTAAAATGAAATTTAGAATTAAAACATTGTGAATAATTAAATCTCATTTGGATTTGGTAAGAAACCAATCTTACCTTACCAGGAATTGCACAGTGAATTAATGTCCAAAAGGGAAATATTTGGACTTCGTAAATATTCCTTAAAAATAATAGAAAGATTAATGTAAATAGGAAATTATTAATCCATGGTAAAAACCATAATTTTACCCTAAAGAACTTCACCTCCAAGAAATGTATTATTATGGAAAATGAATTTAAACAAATAAATATTGTTTGAATCTCTCTCTCTCTCTCTCTCTCTCTCTCTATATATATATATATATATATATAATTAAGTATTTATATGTTTTTTTGGCAAATTTTAAACAAATGGTAAAGACTGGTAAACTCTGATAAAATTCCAAAGTTACCACTTAAATGTCTTAATATTTGAATAACAAGGTTGTAAACTTTTATATTTATAAACCATAAATTTCTACCTAGTGTTTGAGTGATGGAAACTTGAATCCTTCCCCTTCTATGCAAAAGTTTTAATGGTGCTAAGATTTTCCTAGTGTTAGAATTCATGCCTTGCATAGGTCATTTGGCGCTCGTGAAGGAGTTATTATTATTATGGTACTTTTAATTATCAACAACTATTTCCTGGAAATATATGTATATCCTGTTATTTCCTCAACATAAATACTTATAAGCATTATTATCAAAATTTCATTTTTCCTCGATGTTTGGCAGTCGGATAAATAGAAGGAGCAAGCACGATTTGACTCCAAAGCTTTCAAAGTGATGGCTTGAGTGTTATAATGTATTCATAAATTTTATAATATTAAAACTTTCCTTTCTCGTGATTGGATGTTGAACAACAAGAGAAACACACATGATTTAAAATCCCAAGGATTCAGAGTACGTTAGCTTGAGGATTATAAAGCCGCACATAAATTTCATAATATTAAACTTTTCTCCATCATAATTTGTTGTCGGATAGATGGGAAGTTAGCACGTGAAGAAGGTTAAAAATAATTGATATTTAATTATAATGTTAAATATGATAATATTACATATAAATTCCTTTTCCTTCGGAGCCCGATTATCAAAGTTATGAAAAAGGGGTGAACGATAAAAGTGTGAAGAGTTGGAGAACAATGGCCTTAGTATAGTATGGTCATTTTTTTATTTTAATCGCCAAATAAAGAAAGTGGGCACACAAGAATGTAGTCCGAGAATTCACAGTGCAAGAACTTGGGATATTATAATATTAAATACCACATAATTTCCTTTCTCTCTCCACCTATTTTTTTTGTTTGTTTGTTAATTTGTGTGGAACCTGTTGGCTACGTGATTAACCTATGGCTTGAGAAACTGCGACTCAAGGGCACCTAAGCCGTCAAAATCACCCGGGGATCGCACCCGGCCTGAGCCACACCAACCCTTAACATGGTTGGATTTTTTGTCCCCACAGGTTTCGAACCGGTGACTTTAACAACACGGAGTGGCTTAACAACACACTCCGTCACTGATTGTCCTACACCTCGGGGACTCTCTCTCCACCTATTTATATATATTATTAATAAGATCTATTTTAAAAGTGTAACCGTTGGAGAAGAGATGAGGAAATCCATGAATGATGCAAGGTATGCTCGGGGTCTGAAACCCCCACGTATTTTATTAATAATATAATAAATATTATATTGCAACTTGGGCAATTTGCAATGAAGCTAAGTATATTTTAAGATAATTTGGGTGATTTACATTACAATTAATTATATTACGAGATAATTAATAAATTGCATTATAGGGTGTTTATAACCTGGATAACTAAATTAACACTAAACAATTCCCAAGGGAAAGAGAGAGAGAAAGTAAATCCTCATTAATTACCAGACCAATATATTAGGCTGAGTGAAAATGTATTTACGAGGGTATTTAATTAATGAAGACTAATGATGATTAAATAATTGAATACGAAGGAGTGGTATATTAACAAAATATTGATCAAGTAACTTAATCAGTTCATAATAAATGAACAAGTGTCAATCTATGGTCGAATAAGCCTTTGTACCATATGGTGACGTAGCGCATCATGATGGGTCCACGTGTCAAGTGGATGTTGAACCATGTGTAATGTCGTGAGACAAGAACACGGTGGCAACAATGACCAAGGCGACAAGCAAGAGTCAATTTCAACCATAGATATCCAAGGGCCCCACATAAGCTAAGTGCAGCTGGGGCAGGAGAAGGGTTGTTAACTGTTATGTGAGTTGGTGACTCTAAAGTAATTGGAGTAATTGATGTTCAGACCCCAAGGGCCATTGGATATGTAGGTTAGTGTTATAGCAAGATTTGCCTCACCATTGCTATCTTGCACAGAGGGCCTTTTTCCATTTCCCTATGCAGACTTGTCATCCATTTTTTATGAATCCAGAGCTAAAAATACATATTTTTCCACATATACGCGCCCTGTCTGCTATACAACACGGGTATACATAGGCTGATCCACTAAATCCCACGTACATCAGGATTTGTGCCAGAAAATACAAAAATGAAGTCGGGTTTCCATGTTACGACATGAGATCTTTGATCCTTGGCCTTCCACATACTGGAAACGTTCTGACTCGGCTCTTTAGTTGCACTTTGAAGGCTATAAGAGCACAATTCTGAGCTATGGAAAAGGAGAGAAAGCATTCAACTTAGAGAGAAAAGTTACTATGAAGTAATTTATTTTCTCTTACATCTTTCAAAGTGCAACTCAAGAGCCGATTCAGAATGTTTCCAGTATGTGGAAGGCCAAGGATCAAAGATCTCCTATCGTGACATGGAAACCCGAATTCATTTTTGTATTTTCTGGCACAAATCTCGATGTACGGGGGCTGTAGTAGAGAAGCCTACGTATACGCATGTTGTATAGTAGACAAGGCGCGTATATGTGGAAAAATATGTATTTTTAGCTCTGGATTCATCAAAAAGGGATGAAAAGTTTGCATAGGGAAATGGAAAAAGGCCCTCTATGCAAGATAGCAATGGTGAGGCAAATCTTTCTATAACAGTTAGATTTGCCAAAGAATGTGTATTCAGAGAGAGTTTGTGGGAGTGGAGTGGGTGTGAGACCTATGCTAACTCTGATGGGAGGACTTCGATGAAAAAGAAATCTTCGAACCACTAGACGAGGGAGTCAGATAGGTCAGGTGGAAGATGCCATGTCAGTTCCATGTTGGATGGCATAAGTGATGGGGAACCATGTGGTTGCCACTTGGAATTAGAGATGAACTTAATGATTGAAAGTCAAGAGACTTTGGAGAGACTGTAACTTCTGATCCAGAGCTTAGTTTTGAGCATGGTTATAGTCATTGTAAATCTCTTGACAAGCATAAGACGATGGTAGCCTCTAAATGAGGACTTGAGACAATTGAGGAAAAGAGAAAATTTAATACCCTAGCCCTTAAAAATATATGCAGGGGGTTGGGTGTGTTACATTTTCAATTCGACAGTTGAATTTAAGGTTTTTTTTACACACATTACATGTCAAGGTTGCAAAAGGTCATAATTTTAATCCCGAAAAATAAAAAGGTGCTACTAGTACCACCAATTTTCAATTTAGGGGTTGATTTTGGTGTTTTTGAGACAAAAATATGATTTTTTAGGCATATAGTTCTCGTTTTGAAGTCACATTTCTTGTCAAGTTGGTAACTTTGTTTCCTCTTTATGTTCCTCTCAAAAAATAAAAAAATTGCAATATTTATAACCATTATTATTGAGAGATACAGACTCCATATAATACCCTAATACCATATACAAGTTGTAGTCACTGGTATAAACACAATGAAGACTTCCAAGCAACTTGAGACATGAGTGCAATGAGCCCCAAGAATTGTATATATGAAAAACCAAAGCTCCTAGTCTAGAAGGAGACAATGTGTCCACTACATTCAGACAAGTTAATGCTTTCCAAGTAACAAAGAGTTTGTTATTGACTCACTATAATCAGGTGATCTCCATCTATATCTCTTGCATGAAAAGGTTTTAGTCTATTAGAAAAACAAACATCAACTGAGCCAATTTAGTATACGCCTAGTTGGAGTCTCATCAAAGGACATTGGTGCACAAAATATACACTTGTGCAGATTGCTAAAAAATTGTCAGTCAGTTTTAAATCCTACCAGTGAAAGAAGAATACATCTCATAAGATTTCATAGTAAGCTTCTTAATGCCAAATCAACAAATGAGAATGAGAATGAAGTTTCTAACAGGGAACTTCTCATCTTCTTTTGCAGGAGTTTGCCATGCCACCGAGTAATTACTACCTATTTGAAGTAGTTGAAATATTATTTGGGCCATTAGTATTATAGGCCATTGTATGCAACACCTATGTAAGACCAATATATCGACATGCTTACTCTGCCTTTCTCTCTTTCTTCTTCACACAAGATGTGACTTCTTATTCTCTTTATCCACTCTTGATTTGTGGATTTATGGTTCGATATATCAGGAGATTGACCCAAAGAATCAAGTTTATTTTCTTTTGCTCCTACAAATTCACTAAGCTAGCACCGTTTTCCAAAGAATCAAGAACAATCAAAAGAAAAGTCGATATCCATTAACAAGAAAAACAATCAAGATTCTCTTAAGTAGTATTGATATTCTTCAAGGAAATAATAATTAGCACTAAAATTGATATAATTATCTATGTACAAAGTGGGATATGAAGATGAACAAACCTTCAGAATCTCATCATCTGAATAGTCTTACAGAGGAACTACATTATTTCTTAAAGTACCACCAAACATTGTTGGGTCTTGCGTAATAATACTTAATTTGGATCTTAGATCATGGATGCCTATTGTGGAGATGTTTACTCCATCGATGACAATTCTTCCGCTTGTTGGTTCCATAATGTGGAAAAGGGATTGAATAAGAGTAGATTTTCCACTTCATGTCCTCCCTACAACTTACAACTTTATCCCTCCAGGCAAAAACTACATGTAAGGCCCCATAAGACAAGAGGATTATGGGGTCCATAACCCAACTAATTGTATGGATCAAGTTTGTATAATAAACAATTTTTTAGACTAAACAATGAATGAACATGAAAATCACTAGCTTTGAATATTTAAAAAAAATAGTCTATTTGCAGTAAGTTCTGACTTGCAAATCAGTTAGATCTATTGTTCATCTATATGGACAATTTGAATTTGGTCTAGAATTTTCTCTGATCAATGGTGGATCACTAGGAATATGTAAATTTTTCATTATCCTCTCCATTGAGTTCATTACAATCTCCACATAACAAAGGTACCATATTACCCAGGCTTGTATCATGTTCAAATTTAGACCATATGATACTTCCAACCTTGCAATGCATGTGAAGGTGCCATTTGATTAACTTTCATTATAAATAATATGCATAGTTATTTCACATCAGTTTAGGGAAGGATAATTGAATTCCAATGAAATCCTTTTGTAGTTACTTGGTCTAATTACATCTTCTGGCAAGAAAACAAGGACCACCAAAGAGAATGCCAACACAAGAATTGGTAGACCATCCAGCCAAATTCCAAGCCACTCATTTCCCCCAACATTGTGGCGACTAAGTCTAGTATATTTATCAATCAACTCGAGATTTCTCTCCATGAATGAAGAGTTCTAGTCAAAACTTGTAATGGTGGTTTCTCCAAAGATTAACTCTACAGAAAAATGTTGTATGATTGTAGCCTTACAAACTCCAGCCAAATGAGACAATTCCCTATCTATCACTATGCAATATTTTTGCATGCATGGAAGGCCATAGGAGTTACAAAAATTATATTATTGATAATCATTAAATCCCAATACCAAGGAAACAAATATGTTCAAATAGAAATTCAACCATGATAGAATCCCCATGCAACTTTGACTATCCATTTTACATCATCCCCTTCATATTGATTATGGTCTTTGTTTACTAAAACTTGAGGTAGATATTAAACTCTTATCTCTTTATGTTCCTCTAAGAAAATTAAAATTTGCAATGTTTGTATTCATTATTATTGAGAGATGCAGACTCAATAGAATACCTAATACCATATACAAGTTGCATCCACTGGTATAAACACAATGAAGACCTACCAAGCAACTTGAGACATTATTGCATTGATCCCCAAGAGTTATATAAATGCAAAAGCCAAAGCTCCTAGTTGAGAAGGAATTGATGTGTCCACTACACTAAGATTAGTTGATGTCTACCCAACAATAGATATTTTTTTATTAACTCGCTATAATCCAAGAATTTCCATCTATATATTTTGCAAGAAAAGGTTTTAGTTTGTTAGAACAATAAACATCGACTGAACCGATTCAATGTATGCCCAATTGGAGTTGCATCAAAGGACATTAGTGCATGAAATATACACATGTGGAGATTTTTGAAAAACTATCTGTCGGTTTAAATACTAGTAGTGAAAGAAGCACACATCTCATAAGAATGCATAAAGAGCTGCTCAATGTCAAAGAAACAAACCAGAATGAGAAAAGAGTTTCTAACCAGATATTACACACTCACCTATAATTATTTTCCTAAGTTTGGTATTACAATGTTGAGAACACTTCCTTAGATGAGAATATTCTCTCTAGAGAATATTCCCCTACAAAATAGAGAATTCATCTTCAATTCAGAGTCAATTACACTCAGTTAGACTAGTGGAAATCACTCATGCATGGAAACCTTGGGTTTATCACCAGTAGTTGCAAGTGTTTCTCTCACTTCCACACATGTCACTTAGTTAATTGATGATTGCATGGATCAATTAACTAGGACTAGGTGGTAGTTCACTCTAGTGTCTATCAATGAGTGTCTATATCTCTCTAGATAACTGCAATGGCACATTACTTACTCATGTAGCATATATCTATTGTAAATCATTCACTCTTTGAGTGTGGAATATTGTTAATAGAAATTCTTTCATTCTTTCCTCCATTTTTGTCTTCTCTTCACACCGTTTGCAAGTTGTGTATGTTTCATTGTTAGCTAGATATTCTATGCAGATATCTCAAAAACTCTACATGGTATCATAGCCCACATTCCGCTAATAAGGATCATCACCAACACTCTTTTGCAAGTGCCAAAGACAAAACAAAGCAACAAGGAAGATGGAATCTATGTCTTACTCGCTGACAATACTTCTCACGCCTCACAACTATTTGGAGTGGAAGCTAAAGATTCTACTTATTCTCAGAAGTAGAGGCTTATACCAAATAAACATGGCAATGGAAGTATAGACTCAATTTTCCAATGAGAAAAATGACTTTCTGAATAAACAAGATATGGCCATAGGATGTATCTGCATGTTTGCTTCCCCTGAAATTTTCCATTAAGTAGATAATGAATCACAAGAATCAACTCCAAACGAATTATGGAACAGATTGGAGGAAGATTGCATGAAAAGGGTTGACAATATTGTTAAGTTTTCAGACCCCAACCCAGTTTCAGTCTCGCTGATTTTTCAACCAAAGTTAAATGATGAAACTCCAGTTTCAACACTGTTTTAGCAGAGGTTACAACACTGTTTCAGCATATAAAAACTTAATAGAGAATAAAATTCAGAACTGAAACATGAGGATTCTGAACATCGTTTTCAATGCAGAAATAAAATATCAAAAAAATGCAAAACTCAGAAAATATAGACACAAAGATATTCAGTCTAACTTCGACCCTCGAAAAAACCCACAAGGAGAAAACCAGTGAGAGAGGGCTTTGTATTATTTATGAGCTTCTGAGAAATTCTTTTACAACATATTCATCTTCAGAAATTTACACAAACTTATCTAGACATTCATGTAGCTTTTCTCCTTGATTTCTGAACTAGAAATCCATACAACTGTACGACTGTCCCAACAATTAATGTTGCACGGACTGTCTCAAAATTCATGCCAAAACTCTTCTAAGACTGAATTTCTGTGCCACTAAATGTTGTTTGGAAGCCTTGGAATGCATTCCAATACTCCTAGTAATTGCAGCTGCTATCTCTTTTCTTCAGCTCGACCTCTCTCTTTCTCTCTCTTTTTCTCTCAACAAGAATGCTTGAACTCCTCTTATTCTTTCAACAAGAATGCTTCAACTACTCAAGAATGGGTGCACCCTCTTGCCCAAGTCGACCTCATGAGGGAAGGTGAGGAGTTTTCTAATCTAACGGTTGAGATTAGATTAGAAGGGTGGTTGAGATTTGGTGTCTCTTCACTCACCCTCACTTTAATCATAAATTCACATTTTAATTTGCATCTCACAAATTAAATGACTAGGACCCACATTCGGCACTTTCTCCCCCTTAGGCGCCTAGGGAAGAGAAACACTTGCCTTGGTACTTTATTTTAATTAAAAAAAATTTAACACTCCCTCATACCAAGGAAAGTGTTACTCACCACTCCAAGCTTGTCCCTGAAAAATACAAACTTGCCCATGTTCAATGCCTTGTTGAGTATGTTTGCAACCTGCTCCTCAGTAGATATGTATTGTAGCTCCACAACTCCTCTCTGAACATAAACACATATGAAGTGATACCGAATCTCGATATGCTTAGACCGGTAATGAAAATCTGGATTCTCCGAAAGTTTAATGCAACTTTGATTATCACAGTAAATCACGGTAGGCCTCAACTGTACACCGAACAATCCAACCAACATCTTGTGAAGCCAAAGGGCCTCACAACTAGCCTGACTAGATGCCATATACTCAACCTCTGCCGAAATCAAAGCCACTGACTTCTGCTTCTGACTGAACCAAGACACAACTGTTGATCCCAATCCAAAGCAACACCCTGAAGTGCTTTTCCTGTCACTGACACATCCTTCCCAATCCGAGTCTATATAGCCAACCAAACGAACTCCATCTCCTCTATGATAGTCCAGACCATAATCTACCGTACCGTAAAGATACCTAAGCACATGTTTTGCTACCACCTAGTGCACTCTCCTCGGCTCCGCCATGAACTGACTGAGAGTGTTGACAACAAAACAAATATCTGGCCTAGTATTGACCAAATACATCAATGACCCGATCAACTAATGATACAATGTGGAATCCACCAACTGTGACTCAGAAGCATGAAGCTTCTTCCAGTTGGTAATCATGGGAGTGGTCATGGGCCTGCTATCCCCCATATCAAATCTGCTCAGAATATCACACACATACTTCCCCTGTCCCAGGAAGATGTGTCCAGGTTCTTGCCAAACCTCCAATCCCAAAAAGTAATGCATCAGTCCAATGTCTGTCATCTCGAACTCTGAAGCAAGGCTTTCCTTGCAGTTGTTGATGAGTCTCTCTACCCCTGTAATAAAAAGGTCATCCACATATAGAAGAAGAATGAGAGGATCGTCTCCAACCATAATGAAGTATAGGTTGGGATCCACCTCACTCTTCTCAAAACCCAACTGCTGCAAATAGGCATCTATCCTTGAATACCAAGCTCTGGGAGCTTGTTTCAGCCCGTACAATGCCTTCTTCAGTATACACACATGAGACTCTCTCCCATGCACCTCAAAGCCCAATGACTGCTCAATGTATACCTCCTCCTCAATAAGACCATTCAGAAATGCGGTCTTCACATCCATCTGGTGGATCTTCCAACCCAACTCTGTTGCAATGGAGATCACTACCCTGATCGAAGTGTATCAAGCAACCAACACAAAGGTCTCATCATAGTCGACTCCCTCAACCTGTGAAAACCCCCAAGCCACAAAGCGAGCTTTGTACTTTTCAATGCTGCCATCTACATCATTCTTTAGCTTGTAGAGCCACTTGGAAGTCACCACTGACTTCCCCTCAGGTCTAGGAACAACTTCCCAGACATCGTTCTTCATGATGGAATTGTACTCTTCCATCATGGCATCTCTCCATACTTGTCTACTAGTGGCCTCCTCAAAAGTGGAAGGCTCAGACTCCCGAATACTGCTCACCATCACGATGTAGCTGCAAAACCTCTCGGGAGGTTTACTCTCCCTCACTGCCTGCTTGGGATTCCCCACTGAACCCTGTGCATCCCTCAAAATGTCCTGAAGCCACTTGGGCTTCCTCCACTCTGAAGTAGTGTCTTGTGGAGGGGACTCTCCCTGATCAACCCCATCTGCTGAAAACAATGATCCTGTAGTAGACCTTGAAGTACCTGATCTTAAAACCTATGGACCGGTAGCCTGCGAACCTAAACTCTGTGGCCCTGTCTCCTGTGAACCTGTAGTCACCGAAGCTGGTGGCCCCAAAATCTGTGTCATTGTAGTCTGCTGCGGGCTCACCTGAATCTAATATGAAGACTGCTCACCTCTATCTGTCCCTCTAGACTTCCTAAAGGCTCCGTCCTCCTCAAATCTGACATCCCTCCTCAAGACAGTCTTCCTTAAGGAAGGAAGGTAAATACGGAAAGCCTTTGAAGTCTCACTATACCCAACAAAGATCCCTCTCTCTGCCATGGGCTCCAGCTTTGTCCTCTTCTCAGAAGGGACATATGAATATGTGATGCACCCAAAAATCCGAAAGTGCCCCACCTCAGGCTTCTTCCCAGAGAAAGCCTCCTCAGGAGTCATGCTCCCCACAGCCCTGTGAGGACTCTTGTTCTGCAGATAAAATACAGTGTGGCATGCCTCATCCCATAGAAATAATGGCAGCCCCTTATCATGTAGCATGGATCTCGTAGCCCCAACAATGGCCCTGTTCTTCCTTTCAGCAACCCCATTCTGCTGCGGGTTGTAAGGAACAATCAACTCCCTCCTGATGCCCTCTCCTGCACAAAAATCCATAAAATCCTTGGAGGTATACTCACCCCCATTGTCCAATCTCAGGACTCTAATTTTATTCCCTGTCTGGTTCTCCACAAGAGCTTTGAACTCTTGGAACCCACTGAAGACCTGTCCTTTGGTATTCATGAAGAAAATCCAGGACTTTTGAGAGAAGTCATAAATGAATACAACATGGTATAGGGATCCAGTCAATGATGTCGAAGACATTGGGCCACATACATCTGAATGTATAAGATCAAGTATCCCTGCTGCTCTACTGTCACTACTCGGAAAAGCATTCTTGGTGTACTTTCCCAAGATACACCCCTTGCACAACTCATGGTGCTCTGAACTGAAATCTAGAACTCCCGTCACCATCTCCCTCAGAACTCTCAAAGCCCCATGGTGAAAATGTGCCATCCTCCTATGCCATATCTCACATAGGTCACTGCTACTACTGGTAGAATGAATCAATGCTCACACTGGCTAGAACAAGAACTTGTACAACCTCTCATGTCTAGTACCAATCACTTTGGCCGAAGTGATGCTAGACCCTCTAGGGAAAAGAAGCACCTTCCCATCATGGAACAAGACCTCATAGCCCTTCTCCTCAATAGTAGAAACTGACACTAAGTTCTTCTTCAAGCCCGGACCATAAAGAACCTCTGTCAAAGTCATGGGAGGCAAATCCTCCCTCCGAAATGATACGGTCCCACAACTAGCCACCTTGACCTCCCGGTCATCTCCAAGCACTACCTTTGCATCTCCACACTGAGTAAGATCTATCAAGTGCTCACGAACTGCTGTCATATGGCGAGAGGCACCACTATCAATATACCAAGTATCGAGAGTAGTGGTCCTCGAGGATAGACATGCAATCAAGGAAAATTCCCTGTCAAACTTGGTTGAAAACTCTTCCACCTCTGCTGAAGCTGCTGTTTGTTTCTTCTTCTTGTTTGTACATTGTCCTACATAGTGCCCAAACTTATGGCAAGAAAAGCACTCGACTTTGCTCATGTCTTTCTTCCCTTCACCCTTGGGCTTCTGTCCTCCCTTTGAACCCTTTTTGAACTTCTTCTTGCTAGTGGTAGCAAGAGCCACATTCTCCTCCTCATGACCTGTAGATGAACTGCCATGCACATAACCTCTCTGGGTCTCCTCCTGAACAAAGTCATCCCAAAGACGTTCCCAACCGGGAAGCTTCTCCCTAGCAACAATGCCCTCCACAAAAACAACTCATTTTTTGGAAACACCTTTCAATGTTGTTCTCACAAGATCACTGTCAGCTATCGTTTCCCCCACAGCTCCAAGCTCATCCCTCACCTGTGTCAATCTAGTAAGGTATGTGACCACATTTTCAGCCTTGGTCATTTTTATGTTCTTTAGTTTTTCCCTCAAAACCATTTTCCGGTTCTCATTTGTACTCTGGTACAATT
>ML778289.1:166557-195227 GCA_009831015.1 Picea engelmannii
ATGTCCCTTCAACCTCTGTGAAGGACATTCTTATACAGCCTGACATAGACGGAAGAAGAGGTAAATGGATCGCCAAGATCCTAGAATTTGACCTGGAAATTAAGCCCACCAAGCTAATAAAGGGGCAGGGTTTGGCCAAGCTACTGGACAAATCCAATTATAAAGCCTTGGAAATCAATTTTATCAATGAGCAAGCTGAAACATCCAATAGGGGTTCCCAAAGCACCGTGCCACTATCAACATGCCCTTGGTACAAAGATATCTTGTATTTCCTGCAGGAGTTGAGACCCCCTGATGGGTTGGAAAAAAGCAAGGCAAGAGCTTTAAAGCTCAAAGCGGTCAGGTATTGTCTTATTGGCCAAGCCTTGTATTGGAAAGACCCCCAGGGGGTATTACTAATGTGTCTGGACCCACAGCAGGCCCAGAAGGTTATGAACGATTTCCATAGCGATCTCTGTGGAGGCCATTATTTCTGGAAGACCACAGCTCACAAGATCCTCCGAGCTGGGTACTACTGGCCCACCTTATTTCCTGATGTCTGCAGGGAAATTAGAGCTTGCATCAATTGTAAAAAATTATCAGGGAAGCAGCAGCTCAAATCCCTGCCATTGAAACCTGTGGTGGTCTCAGCGCCCTTTCAGCAGTGGGGATTGGACTTCATCGGGGAAATTCATCCTCCCTCAAGTGGTCAGCACCGATGGATTTTGACAACAACCGACTACTTCACTAAATGGATAGAAGCTGTCCCTACCAGAAGCACTTCTCACAAAGCAATCATCAGCTTCCTGGAAGACATCATAGCTAGGTTTGGCTGCCCTAGCAAAATTGTCACTGACAATGCTTCCCCATTTCAGTCTGAGCCTCTGATCAAATTTTGTGAACAATTTGGGATTTCACTGATTCACTCCACTCCCTACTATCCTCAGGGAAACGGACTGGCAGAGTCCTCTAATAAAATCCTAATCAAGCTTATCAAAAAGATATTAGAGGATAATAAAAGGGCCTGGGACTCAAAGCTCAAATTTGCGCTTTGGGCTGATCTAGTGACAACAAAGAAATCCATGGGTCTCTCACCCTTCCAGCTTGTTTATGGGATTGAGGTCGTCTTCCCCACTCAGCTTGCCTTGCCTGTGGCAAATCTCCTCCAAGACTATGAGGGGGAACCTAACCATGTTCTCAGAAGAGTTCATCAGATGGTGGAGGTGCAGCAGATCAGAGAATAGGTTCTAGATAGAGCTTACAATCGTCAGCAGAAGATCAAGCAGGCTTTTGACAGGAAAAGCAAAAAGAAAGAGTTTGAGCAAGGTGATCTGGTGCTCAAGTGGGATGCACCCAGGCAGGAAAAGGGAAAACACAGTAAATTTGATGCTCTTTGGTTCGGGCCTTTCAAGATCCTTGAATTGTTTTTAAACAACACTTACAGGTTGCAGGATCTGGAAGGCAATGAAGTTTTTAGTGGCCCAGTCAATGGGCATTTCTTAAAGAAATGTTTTCTATGAGCCGCAGTCGGCTTGTTTCGTTTTGTTTTGTAAATATTGTTTTTGTTTTTGTTCTGTTTTCCAGACTAATAAATGACTCCATAGCCCAACAACAAAGGCACTAAGTTTGCAAAAGAGTTCTTAGAGCATCACAGGGACGACTCTATCCCCCATGGAGCCAAATGTTAGCGATATTTCTTGTTAAGGGGGTTGGAATGCGAAACAAAAGGGTTAAAAACCCACTTTTCCTAAGTTTTATGTGCAAATGTGTCCGAATTAAATGAGAATCAGTTCCGAGCGGTCCAGATTCGCGCGCCCGGATCAACGGTGCATGTTGGATTCCGGACCCCCCTTGCCTTTCTACCTTTAAGTGGGGGGGGGGGGGGGGGGGGTCTGGAATAGGGGGCGCACCTCTCCGACGGCCCAGATCAGCGCGCCCGGATCAACGGCGATGAAGATCATTCCGGACCCCCCCGCCTTTCTACCTTTAAGTGGAGGGGGAGGGTCCAAAATCCCGTATGCAGCTTCCCGACGGCCACGATCGAGGCACCCCAGATCAATGGCGCTCGTGCAACCCCGCCCTTCTCAGCTGTCCTGTGCTTAACCAGTGTGGGCCCTCCTCCCGTTATTTCATCCTCCCTTCCGCCTTTCCCCTGCTGCAGTGTGTCATCCATTCACCTCTCCTCTTTGGTCCGCGTGGTCTTACCTTCTTCTCACCACCCACTCGTTACTTGCCACGTGTCCTGCTCCTTTCCACGTCAGCCCCTCGCTAAAGAGCAATTTCATTATCTCCCGTCTTCCTCCTGTCCACCTGTTTTCTTCCACCATGGGCCCTCCTCGGTCGCTCTCCCCGCATCATGCCATTTCCCTCTCGTCCCCGTAATCCGACGTCACCACCCCCATCATGCGCCTCATCCTCCGCGCCAGCCTCCATGCTTGTCCCTCAAGATTGTTCAGTTATTCCAGGTGGCAGCACGAGAAGTCTTCCATATCCCGAAGTGTTGAGTTGGTCGGGCCGTCCTCGATCCCAAGAAGCAGTTATTGAGGCGGTTGGTGGTGGTTAGACATCGTCTCCACCATAATGGTGACGTCATGCAGTGAATTAAAGGCACGTTGATTCGCCGATGTAACTGTCAGAAGATCGATGGCGTCTGCCATAAGTTGCACGATTGTTCAAAGATTGCGGCTGCAGAATGTCAGAAGCCATGCAGACGCAAAGCCTTCAATGCATTTCTTGGTTCCACTGCTGTTGTTGCTTTGAGTATATGTAGGCATTTTTGCCATTTTTGTATCTATCGATGGTAGAGCTAAGCTCCCAACTGTAAAGTTTCAGCACCATTCTGGTTTCCTGGTTATGCCTCTGTGTTTTAGATTTCTTGGTTTATAACAAACAATTCTCTTTTTTCCATCTATGTTTCGTCTCGTGTCGGAGAGTTCACACTCGAATGATTCGCGTGGATTGCTGCATTTGTGTTATGATAAATGATTTGTCGTGACATTTATGTATTCTCTGGTTCTCTGTGTTTGAATATAAAGAGACTTTGTGTTCGAATGCTTCCTCCTCCAGTCTGTTACGAACTTGATGTCTATGATAGACCTTGCACCCTTCTTGCGTAAGTCTTCCACCTACTCACCCTTTTACTACGACTCACTGTTTGGAGTTTATCAAGACCTCACTCGTTCATGCATGCCTGGTCTGGTTTCTGAGTTGACACGATGCTGTTCTGAGTTTTCCTCCATTTGATCACCCTTTAAACAAATCGTGACATTAAACTGATGGGCGTCGGGCTCTGCTCCTGCTAGCAATCCAGGAGTGACCTCCGGCTCCAACAGGAGGACATGGGTTTGTCCATTACTTTCTAGAGAGGGAAGGCACTCATACATCCATAGAAAGTTATCCCTAACACAATTGAATGGTAATTGGGGTTAGAGAGTGCACTTTATGCAAGTTGCGAGGAAAGATTGTTCAGTATTTGGTACATGAGAATGATAAAGTATGTGAGTTATGGCATAAGAGGTTAGTAAACTTGTACTACAAGGCATCTTCGATTCTAAGGGAGATTGTTACATATGTTCTATAGTTCAATGTTGAGCAGTAGGGTGTGTTCACTTGGAAATAATGTCAAGGATTATTTTTCAAGAAGCGAGAGTAGGTCCAGGGGGATATTGGATATTATTCACTCAAATATGAGTGGATCGATGTCACTAGAATTAGTTCAGGAAGCATTATACTATATGATGTTCATTGATGAATTTTCCAGGAAAGCCTAGATCTTCTTTATGAATACCAAGGATGAGGTCTTCAGTCGGTTCCAGGAGTTCAAGTATCAGGTGAAGATCCATATAAGAAAAAATATTGAGGTATTGAGGTCAGATAATGGGGGAGAGTACACCTCTATTGAATTTAAGGATTTCTACAAGGAGGCAGAGATGAAGAGGGAGTTGACAGTCTCATACAACCTTAGATAGAATTGGGTTGCAAAGAGAAAGAATTGGTCCATAATTGAGTCTAACAGGGATATGATACATGACCATGAGTTGCCTATGGTTCTTTGGGGAGAGGTGAGTATATGTGTAGAACAAGATTCCTCATAGGATATTGGGGGACAAGAATCCTATGGAGGCATTCTTAGGAGTGAAGCCAATGATAAGACATTTGAGGATCTTTGGTTGTCTAGTCTACATCCATGTGCCTGTGGAGAAGAGGATGAAGCTATATCGTTCAGTAAAGAAGGGTATATTTATGGGGTACAATGAGATCTCAAAGGCTTATAGGATCTTCATACTAGTGCAATAGAAAATAGTTGTTTGCAGAGATGTTAAGTTCGAGGAGAAATTGACATCTGGGAAATCTTAGGAGTCATCAGTAGTGAGAGAGGATTAGGAGCAACAAGCTCTAAAGGATGAGAAACACTCAAAAAATTCTAGTTCAGGGAGTCAGACTTCAGGTGGGGAAGAGGAGTTATCCCCTTATAGTTATTTCAAGTGACCTGGGTGGATATTGTAGACATTGAGGGATGTTAGTGAGGCTCTTAGGAGTGCATTCAAGGATAGTAAGCCTTTGAGGAGGTTTCCAAACTATATGAAACTTATGAGTAACATCATTGATGTCGAGCCTTCCTATTTTGAGGAAGCAATAGATCAATGAGTTTGGTGAATGCCATGGTGGAGGAGTATACCTATATCATGAATAATGATGTGTGGGAAATAGCGTCGAGGAAAGATGGGAAGTCAGTTTTGAGTTCCATGTGGATCTACAAGATTAAGCATTTTCTAGATGGAAACATCAAGAAGTTCAAGGTAAGGTTCATGGCGAGAGGGTTATCCCAGAGAGAGGGAGTGGAATATGAGGAGACATTTGGTCCGATCGCCATGTACTCTTCTATTTGAGATTCCATTTCTATTGCTTCAATTATGAGGTGGAATATTCACCATATGTATGTGAAGACAACTTTCCTCAATAAGATCATGAAGGAGGAAGTATACATAGAGAAACCTCAAGGCTTAAGGTACGTGGGAAGGAGTCTCATGTCTACAGGCTTAAGAAAGCCGTATACAGACTCAATCAAGCACCGAGGGCATGGTATTCTAGGATTCATGGATACTTGCAAAGTATGGGCTTTACCAAGAGTGAGGCAGATTCTAACTTGTACTTCATACTTGTTGGTTCTAATCCACTAATCTTAGTATTGTACATGGATGATTTGTTTCTCACAAGTGCATAGGAGCTTATTGCAGGGTGCAAAGCATATTTGGATACTGAGTTCGAGATGAAGAACATTGGATTGATGCATTATTTATTTGGGTTAGAGGTATGGTAGGTATTGTGGGAGATCTTCCTTGGACAAGGAAAGTACACAGTAGAGATGTTGAGGAGTTTCAAGATGGAGGAATGTATACCAATGGCTACACCTATGGATACCAATATGAAGAAGTTTGTCCCTTCAGATTCATCGTTGGTGGATCCCAATATATACAAGTAGTTGATAGAGTCCTTGATGTATTTGGTCAACACTAGACCAAATATATTTTTTGATGTGAATACCTTGAGTCAGTTCATGGTGGTGCCAAGGCATGTGCATTGGATAGTAGCAAAGAGTATGCTCAGCTAATTGAGTGGTATAGTGGAATATGGATTGAGATACTTTGGAAGTGATGGAGTGAAGCTGCACATATATACAGACTCAAATTGGGTAGGTAGTGAAATGGATAAAAATAGAACCTTGGGTGTTTCTTTAGTTCGGGATCAATAATGATTGCATGGTTCAGTATGAAGAAAAATTTTGTAGCACTCATTTCAACAGAGGCAGAGTATATAGCAATGAGTATGGCTAGTTGTGAAGTCATTTGGATTCTAAAATTTCTTACAAGTTTATTTGATTATGATTTGGAGCCTACGGTGATACATTGTGATAATCGAAGTTGTATCAAACTCTCTAAGAATCCAATACTACATGGCAGGTCCAAACATATTGAGATCAAGGATCACTTCATTTGATATAGGATCTAGAAGGGAGAAATCAAGCTTCAATATGTTTCCACATATGAGAATGTTATAGACATTCTGACCAAACCCTTTGTTAAAGGGAAGTTTGTGTTCTTTAGGGACAATCTTGGATTGGTGTAGAATACCTCCTCGCTAAGAGAGAGTACTGATGTTTGTAGCGTTAAACAGGTACTCTCGCACAGGTCTAAGTGTCTAGATGTGTGGAAGTCATTCAAATCCTTCTACCTTGATACTTTACTTTAGTTAAAGGAATTATTAAAGTAAAGTGCTTTTATTAATAACAATATTACCAACTTAACGATATTTTTTCCGAGTTCTCATTTTTTCAAGGGTCCCATTTTTTACCACATTTTGAAAAATGGTGCTACTGGTAGTATCCCTTTTCATTTTGAGGTAGTTTTCGATATTTTAAATCTTCTTATCTATAATGAATCCACGTTTTGTTTCTAAAATGCTTGTTTTTTGAACTATTTTCAAATTTTCCTAAATCATTTTTTTGTTTTGTTTCTTAAATGCTTGTTTTCCAACTATTTTCAATTTTTTCTAAATCTTTTTTTTTTTATGATTTTTAATGATACTAAAAATGCTATAAAAATATTATATATGATTTACATTTTTGAAACTAAGATTTTTCATACAATTATGTCTCATTATTTAATTCATGGTGCCATAGTTTTTAATTATAGTGTAAAATTGTATTTTAACACACTCTTTATTTTTTATTCAATACATAGCAAATAATTGTAGCTAAATAACACTATTTTTAAATATTTAGAAAAAACATATACTCTTCAAAGCAATTTATAACAAAAAACCTATACATTTTGGAATCTTTCAACTAGAAATAACTTGTCACATAAAGTGTTTTTATGGACAAAATTCAACAAAAATATGGAAAAAAAATAAATAAAAATTAACATTTTTAGGATATTTTTATAAAAAATTGACAATTTTTAATGTCTTTTTCTCTATCACATTAAATCACATAAAAAGAAAAGTAAAAAGAAAGTAATAAAAGATATTCATCATAAAACAACAATAGATGCAAATTTATTCTTATTTTAAAATCTGAAAGTCAAAACATTACAATTATAACTCATCAAAAATTTGCAAAATTCAACATTGTCTTCAAGGTCATTCTAAAACTAATTGGCAATGTCATATATCCCAAATTCATCATTCTCAATAGACACATCATCATTTTCTTGGACATTATTATGTGTTTCCATTGGCTCATTTGGCTCATGCTGCTCTTCCATTGAGTTATTGATATCCACAAGTTCTCCAAAGTGATATTTTCCAGGCATACCTCTTAACGGTACTTGAGGTTCTTGTGGTATTGTTTCCACCTTTGATTCATTAAAATCTCATTTCCTCAAGCCAATTTCTTGCATTTCATCTAGAAGAACTTGAATATGATTAACTCTTTGTTGAATAAAACCACATTGCACTGCATCACTTTCAATGGCTATGCAATTCCTTCCTTTTTGTACGCACCATGCTAATGTTGTACCTAATCACCAAATACAAAATAAATAATTAAATTAAATAATGTAAAACAACATAAATTAAAAATATTAAAGAGTGAAGTATGATTTCATAAATGTTATATCATAAATCTTACTTGAACCAAAGAACAAATCTAAAACCCAATCTCCTTCATTTGAAAATGTATCTATAAGATAATTAATTAGTGCTTGGGGATTTTGATAAATGTTAACGATATCTCCTTTGAAATCATTTTCCTCATATGTTAGCTTTTTGGCCACAACATTCTAAACCAATAAACTATTAGGCTTCTTTCCATCCTTTACATTGCAAAGAATATAATCATAAGTATCATCTTTTGTCCAACTTTCAAGATGTATACTTTCAATATCACGTGTAAATGGTTCACTGTTAGAGCTATGAATATTAGGTTTTTTCTTGTAACCTAAATAAGTACAAATTCAATTAACTTGTGAATTAATAAAATAGATTTATAATCTTAATCATTAAACATATAATTTCAATATCTTACCAATAAAGTTGCATCCCTGTCTTTTCTTTTCCATTCAAACTTGATTGTACTAATCCTTCTTGTGTGCCTTAATGAAAAAAACAAAATTCTCCAAAATGGTGATGTTGTGACTTCCAAATATCCCATAACCACTTTACTAAAATCTTGGTAAGTATAAGGCTCAGTATCATATTCAATGTTTTGGATATTATAACCATGAGGGATATCTGCAATAACTAGGGAGTATTCCTTTTTAGGAACGATATTTGCAATTTTTTCACAATCCCCTAATATCACTTTATATTGAATAGTGTCAAGCCCATTCAAAATGTAGTGATCAAGGGTGTCATCAAGCTCAACATTTTGAAGATGTCGCCTTCTTTCTCTTTCAAGCTTAGGCTTTTGAATATAACTTTTGAATTTTTCAGGGAGTCTAGCTATATTCTTCTTTGACATCTTTAATGAAACAAACAAAGATATAATTATATATCTATAACTAATAAAATCGAAATAAATTAACATACAAATGAATAAAATGATTGTAATAAATCAACATACTTTTTTGAATGCGAAAAAAAATTGACTCAATGTTGTTGAAGAGCTTGCATCTGGATAGTTGAGTCTAACATCCTCCCAACTCTACTCATTCAACATCTTAACCATTTCCTCTTGTATTCTCATATAAACCTTGTGACTAAAAAAAATAAAAAAATAATGTTATAATCATATATAGAATAAAATGCATTCTTATGTTATATAAAAACAATTATTATTTTAATCATTTAACATAAATAAGAAATAACTCAACAAACTTACTTTTTAAATTCACTACAAATTTCCTCCATTGATAGTTCACCTGACCTTACACATGATAATATAACTATGACAAGTTTGTCATCCTTCACTTCTTGCATCGTTCTCCAATGCATTATAGTCATATCATCTGGTAGGTTTTTTATTTCAGGACCTGTCTTACTTGTTCTACCTATTAAGGGTTTATACTTCCTAACCTTCTTATTTTTTATACTAATATTTTCCCATAGGTTGAATATCTCATCTACCAAATCACATATCTGTACAGTTTTAAATCCCAATAGGAAATAGCTATCTAGGCTCTAAATGCATCACTTCCTTTGTGATTTTTTACTTTTACACTTTCCTCGTCAATAGGGAAGCCTATTTCCATACAACATTCCTTCCAAAAATTTGCATCAACATTTGATATATCCCCACCACATATTACAAAAAACTTATTATGGATAAATCTCACTCTCTAAATGAAATTCATGGACATCATGTACTCATTATCTGTGTTATGATCCCATGCCAATAACTTTTCTTCTCCATATCTTAAACTAACATAAATTACACATATGACTATATCAAAGTGAGGGTTATTCAGATACTCTTGCATCAATTCTCTTCTAGCCTCTGCATAATGATTTCCTCCAATCACATAATATTTATACTCAAAACATTTTTGCCTATCAAATGCATCCTTGGTAGGAACTTCCATTAGGTCAACAAGAACTAAGTGGTCAAGCACATGTGCATATGGATTGTGCCTAATCAGTGATTTCAAGTTTTGGATATGCAACTGATGTGGTTTTCTAATTTGATATTTTTCTTGGCCTTCTATGGGTTTATATAGTTGCTTCACATTCAATAAAAATATATGGCCCTCATAAACCAAATTGTTCCTCCTTAGTCGATTTCGAATGGTAATTTACATTGTTTTGATAATACCATCTTCTACCTTTAGGACTTCCATCATGATATTCAGAGGTAACTATCAATTATTCTTCATCAACAACCTTTTCTTTCCTCTTTTTACGATTTAAATGAGTTTCATTTAACTCAAAAATCTCTTCATAATCACTAGGAATGGAATCATCATTGGCCATACCTTTTTTGCGCTTATGTTGTTTAGTCTTCTTATGAGGAATAGAGGTAACCTCAATGGCATTAATATCAGTGAAATCTTCATCTGGAGTTTCCATATCTTCAAATGTATCCCTTTTATCCTTTATAGAATGATTACTTTTATTTCTTCCTTGTTGTTCTTCTCTATTTTATGTTGCATCTTTAACTTACGTTACTCTTTTCTTTTTTTCCTTCCTTCTTGTGCCTTGTCTATATGAAAGGAACTGATGAATTCCATGATATTTATCTCTGTATAATAAATCCCCACTAACATCTCTGAAAGGCGCCTAAAAAAATCTTGTAAAAATTAAATACACCATTTCCATTGTTAAATAAGATTTAACAATTATCATGAAACTTGTAATAATAAATGCTACAAAAATAAGAACAAACAAACTTACATTTCCCATCTCAATGTCTGTCATGATCATTGCACATAATTCTATGAAAATTTTTTCCTTTTTATAATTGCTCATGTTCAAACAATATATAATCTTGAGATATGTCTTTGATTGTTTCACCAGTGCATAAACACTATATGTTCCTGGCACCAAACATATATCTTGTAACATGCCAAGTGACTGATAGCTTGCTTGGACATGTTCAAATTCATCATAATAATAAAATAAAAAAATCCATTGGCGGCTTATTTGTCTTTCAGATATCAAGAATGCTCCATTCTACTCTCACCATTGACAATTTTCCACTCTCTAACATTCTTCATTGTTCTTGTGACCTCATTTGTTGGGCTAGCATTCATGGAGGTCCTAACTCAACTTTTGGATGTCATTACTGTAGGTCTTATTCCAGATATATTCACAAAGATTTTCTTTCCTGCCATTTGTCCTATATAAAAAATAAAATAAAAAATTATAAGGAAAAAATAAAACATATTTTCTTCATGGAAAAAAACTAAAGTTAAATTAAAATTATCTAAAAACTTACTTTTTCTAAGGCACAAAATAAAATAAAATAAGTCAAAAAAAAATACTAAAGAAAAAATCATATATAAAAATCAAAACCCAAAACACTTATAAAAAAACAAAAAAACAATAGAATCACACATATGAAAAACATTAAAAGAAAGAGAAGACAATTAATAAAAAAAAAACATTTAGATAAAAAAACATAAACGATTTTTTTTTAAGTAAACAAGTTTTATAAAAATATAAAAATTTAAAAATCAAAGTTTTAATTATATAAAAAAATATATTGAAAGCATAAAATTAAAAACCAATTTTTTTTTTTTTAAGTAAAAAATGGGGAGCCTACTATATTATATTATAAAAAAAAACTGTAACAAGATATACAGAGTCAGGAGTCTGAGTCACCCAAAATGCTGCCAGAAACCGGAAACCAGCATAAGTGTATAGCAAAAAACAACTGTAAACTAGTGGCATCTGTCCTGCCCGGAGGAAACCAGGACAGGTGCCTAAAGTCTAAGAGAGCATAAAATAGTAGCATAAAAACTAAAGAGCCAGAGAACATAAAAAACCTAGGTAATTGGTGACCTGTCGCCATCATCTATCTTCCACGTGGACCCAGACGGGATGGAAAAAGACTGCACACAGAGGGGGCACTTTCGCCGAGCTAGAGCACCAGAATAAGCATCGAGAAGCATGTCCAGGCGTTGGCCCAATAAAATTAAAAACCAAAATTAAAACAAAACATTTTTTTTAATTTTTATTAAAACAATTATATAAAAAACTTTATATTAAAACTTAAAATTAAAACTTTATAGTAAAACAAAACAAAAAATATTTAAATTAAAATTTGAATTTAGATTTTTTAAATTAAACATTGGACCGTTCGACCGAGGGAGGGTGTTGGGACCGAGGGAGGGTGTTGGGCAAGTTTCGGCCCATCGCCCTCCCCCGACCGACCGACAAGCAATGCAGCTGTTTGTCGGTCGACCGAGGGAGGGCGATGTCGGGCATCGCCTCAACTGCCCACGTGGCCAAGTCCAGGATGGACTTGGCCACACAGGCACCAGGGGCGATGCCCAATATCGCATTTCCCCGATTGGGAAAAAAAATAATTAAAAATAATTTTAATTTAAAACAAAAACAATAAAACTTAACTAAATCTAGTTTATAAAAATTTTTAAAAATGGTTTTTTCTAGGGTTTTGTAGGTTTTGGTTTGTTGGTCAATTGGGCCCCTGAAACTCCTGTGGCCAAGTCCCAAGGTGCCAGGGGAGATGCCCCACATCCTCCTAGTGATCGAAAAGAAAAAAACACTTAAAAAAAAAAAAAACCTAAAAAGCTACTTTTAAAGGCAATAAAACGATAATTTTGTAAAGTTTTATTTTTTTTATTTTTAGGTTTGAAGTATAGTAAATTTCGAAGGGTTTCGTCATTTTTTAGACAAAAAATGTGATGAATTTTGCTAAAATTTCTTTCAAAATATGTAAAAAATTAAAATTTCATGATCTATTTCCAAAAAAATATAACAAATCACATGAAATTTAAGGTTTTCAATGTTTTGCATAGATAGAAAAATTAATTTGTTTTTTTCCTATAACATATAAAATTTAAAAATAAAAATGACCTTTGAAATGCATAGTCTCTCCTTGTTGAATTCCCTTGATGTATCTCCCTTGTAGCTTGCTTCAAAGTATTTAACGAACGTTGCCCGATTGCTCCACAATTTTCAACAAATGTTGCCCGATTGATCCAAAATATTCAACAAATGTTGCTCAATAGTTGATGCGATGTAAAAAACCAAAACAAGAGTGTGTATATATACCAAGTACTATACCACTTCTTAATTTGTTTAGTGCATATGGGATAAATAAAATAGAATAAGATTATGTATACATGTAAAATATTATATAAACCATCTCTACATTTAATCAATGTGGGATAAATTAAAAAAGATAATACTTAATGTAATTAATTAATTTATGATGAATTAATAGAGGAGGATATATTTAATATTGAAGGTAAAATATTAAAGAGGAAGCTTTAGGGAAAAATTGTTGGGGAAAATTCGGGGGGGGAGGGGGGACTTTTTAGAAAATTTGGAGGGAAAAAATTTTGGAAAATATTTGGAGGGAAAATTTGGGGGAAAATTTGGAGGGAATATTATGGAGGTAAATGTTCATTCCACAAGATATAAGAATGTCATTGGGAGAGTGGACATTTTCACCATGCTATGTTTGTAGTGAGCAATGATGGCTTCGCCAGATATAGAGAATTTTATTTTTGGAGCATCAACATCTTATTCATATGCCTCCTATTCTGAGACTGACAAATGTGGTGGGAATACTTCTAATGTAACTAAGAAGTCATATGTTTCACCTAGTGAGAAGTTTTATCATAGTGCAAGCAATGAAATTGAGCATATTGATCGGGAAGGTCCTAATTCTAAAGACTTTGAAGGCACCAATAACGAAGGGGGAGGAATATGGTGAAAAGGATGATGAAAACTCTCTTCCAAGTGAAGCTTTTCAAGGTACTATTGAAGACGATGAATATTTTCCTCCAAGTGAGGATTTTGAAGGTATCGATGGGGATGATGAAGAGTTTCCTCCAAGTGAGTATTTTCAAGGCAGTAAAGAAGATGAAGAAGATTTTCCTCCAAGTGAGGATTTTCAAGGGAGTAAAGAGAAAGATTAATATTTTCCTCCAAGTGAGGATTTTATAGGTACTGATGAGGATAATGAAAATTTCCCGCTAAGTGAGGATTATCAAGGTAGTAGAGAGGATGATGAAGATTTTCCTCCAAGTGAGGATATTTAAGCTACTAATGAGGAGGATGAAAATCTTTCTCCTAGTGAGGATTTGCAAAGCACAAATATGGATAGTGGAGATTTTCCTCCAAATGATGATTTTGAAGGTACAGACGAGGAGGAAGAAGATATTCCTGCAAGTGAGGATTTTGAAGGGAATAATGAGTAGGATGAAGATTTTTTTCCAAGTGAGGATTTTGAAGGGACTCATGAGGATGGTGAGTATTTTCCTCCAAGTGAGGATTTCAAAGGGACTAATGAGGATGATGAAAAGTTTCCTCCAAGTGAGGATTTTGAAGGTACTGGAATGGATGGTGAAGGTATTGTTTTAGCAAGAGAAATTAAAGGTTCCAATGAAGATGATGAAGAGTTTCCTCCAAGTGATGATTTCCAAAGTACTAATGAGAATGTTGAATATTTTCCTCCAGGTCAACATTTTGAGGGAAATAATGAGGATGATGTAGAATTTCCCTTAGTTGGATATTTCAAAAGTAGTGAAGATGATTATGTCGATTGGGGACACTTTCTTGCAGGTGATTGTGTTGTTGATGATGATCTTTATATTTCTCTTCTCAATGAGATTATCAATGAAGATGATGATGTACCTAGGAATGGATTTCATGTTCTAAATCATTCAGGTGTAACAAATCAAGGTGATCAACAATCTCTTGTCCGGTCTCCTCATAATGTTATGTATGATTATAGTGATAATGATATTCCTCCTAGTGATGATGTTCAAATAGTGGAGAGATTGCAAATAAATATTGTGTCCAGGATGAGGAATAGACCTTTTTATATCAATCCAAATCATTCTAGTTATACAAGGTTCAGGAAAAAAATTCTCACTAAATCATTTTCCATTGGTGATTTGATTTCTAGTGATTGTTGTCATAAGAATTGTTTGAAAAGTATAGACTACATTTATGCCTTGCAAAAAATGAAGAATTATTTTTCAATGAATAAGAGCATGCAAAATTCATATTTAGTGGGGTGCATGATATCTATGAAGGCAGGATATGATTATTGCACTGATAATCTTTTACTTTGCAGAAAGGCTTTTGAAAAAAATCCACTCAATTGGTAATCTTTATCTATTAAGGATCCAAACAAGATTGGAAAAAGATCCTACGTTTTATTCAAAGGTACATCATGGACAAGATATTGGCCCATTAACAAACACTGCATTGTCATGAATGCGAGACTTCTTTTTCAAACATGGAGATTCCATGCCAGATAGAGAGACAATACATATTCCAAATAATTTCTCAAGGAATGAAATCTACAAGTTATACAAAGAATATGTTGAAAGTGTTGAAGGAAATCGTAATTTTATTTCATATGCATATTTTGCAAGAGTATGGAAGAGACAATTCAATAATGTTCGTATTCCTAAGAAGTCATGGATGGGGATTTGCAGTATATGTGCTTCTCTTAAAGCAAGAAGAGATAAATATGAAGGGGTAGAAATAGGTATATATTTACAATTTCTTTTGTTTAAATTCGATAGTTATGAACTATGAAAACATATTATTATTATTTTCATTTTGTGTGGTGCAGATTCTATAGTCAAAGCACTTCAAGAACATAGGAATCAACAATTAAGTGAAAGACAAAAGTTGTATAAACATAGAAATAAGTGTTATGATGCTCCATATAAATATATGGGTCTAATAATTGATGGCATGGACCAGAAAAAAACACTTCTACAACATTTTTTCCGTACACCAACAAATTTACAGGAAGAGAATTTCATTTAGTTTCACTTGATTGGTTGTATGGTTTTTAATGGATCAATGTGTCCAAGGTTTTCCTTCACAGCTCCAAATATTCACATTGATGCAAATCTAACCATCACCATAATTCATCATGTGATCAATCACTGGTGTGGTAATATTTCTCAATTTCTATATCTGCAGTTGGACAACACTAGTCGTGAAAACAAAAATCAAATTGTCTTTGGATATCTCAACATGTTTGTTGAGATGAGAATCTTTCAAAAGGTTAAAGTTGGTTTCCTTCTTGTTAGACACACGCATGATCATATTGATCAAATGTTCATTCATTTTTCAGTAACATTGAAGAGGAAAAATGTTGGAAGACTACCATCATTAATTGAATGTATTAAGAAATCATAGATTCCAGAGCCTATTTTTCACAGATTAGAATAAACTATTGACATGTGAATATTTATCCAGGGATCACATGGTGAAGAAAAATGTATTGAGCAACTTAATGACATTATCTTCCAACATCAATTTTTCTTGAAAAAAATTGATGGGAAAACACTTATATGGGGAAAGAAGTATTTAACTACTGTAGAATGGTGGCCTTCAACAGGTTTGACATTTTTTAAGTTCATTCCAGATCGTCCAATATTTGCATCAAAGTTAATGTTATTACAATTAGTTGTTGAAATCCATAATGCACGAAGGCATAATAGAGATGTAGATTATTCTGAATGTTTGGAGGAAATAAAAAATTCCATTAAAGATACATATGAGTACTTTGATGTTGTTGATTCTATTTGGTGGGAGTGTTTTTTCAATGATAAAAGTGTCATAATTTCAAACTCAACAAATGAAGATACATTTTTTAAGAATCCGTTTATTTGGCCACAAAATAGGTCAAATGAATCTAAAGAAAGAACCATTGTTGAACAACAAGAATCTCAAGATGCTATTGAGCTTTCACGGGTAAAGGAAAGAGAAATGTATATTGGTTCTAGAAGATCACGTGCACAATATGAAGACATGTAAGATCTTTATAGGGGTTCAACACAATATATTAAGGAGGGTTGCATGATTGCAGTCTTAGCGACTGAAGATCCACATGGTTATCCATTATGGATTGCAAAGGTTATAAGGATCGATAAAGACAATGAAGATGTTATAGCAGTTGAAGTGCATTGGTATGAAAGAAGTACACACCCATTCAATAGTGTGTACAAGCAAGAGATGGTGGTTGAGAAACAGAACAATAGAAAGAGAAATAGAAAAGGTCAAAATATAAATCATTGTCACACTGACCTCTTAAAATTAGAGGATGTTAACATACTTGTCCATGACTTCAATTTGAAAAAGAGAGGAACTCTTCGCTCCAGGACCATAGATATTATCAGGAGGTTGTTGCCACAAGATATAAGTGCAAGATGGGATTCTGCTGAACCTAGTCGTAGATCATATATGAAATGTTGGTCATACGTGAAGAATAAGGTGGTGCACTCATTGATAATAGAGAAGAATATGGGTCATCTACATCTTCATCCAGTCATTCATCTGAAGACAATGTAGATTCTGATGGTGTGTCAGAATCCATGGATGAATTTGATTAAGCGTATGGAACATTTTATGTTTTTTTTATTAATATGATGTTTGTATGGAAACCATAAATGAGTGTTCTCATTTATATACGATCTTACATGAAGTTATGAATCATTTCTATGTTTTATGAATTATATGTTTTTATTATGGAGAATATATAAAAAAAACTTTCTTAGCTCTTCTGTTTTGAATATGGACAATGTAACGAAATAATTTATATTTCATTAAATGTAATTTGTATAGACTTGTTTATTTAAAATTAAAAAAAAAAWAAAATATTTTGAAGTTATGTTGAATGTTGACATCTGAAATGGTGATATTTTCATGCCATTATGTATTATCTTGTGGTTGGAGTGATAAACTAACCTTAAAAAAGTAAATATTTAAGGGTTGATTTTATGATTTGGTTTATAGTAGTGACAATTGTTTACACCAATTTTAAAAATGTGTTAATTTGTAGTTTTCGGTTGCAATGGTACTTGCCACACTAGGATAAGGTTTGAAATGAGATACAATTTTAACGTTTAGAAAAAAATTATTTTTCTGTCGGTAGCACAATTATTTGATTTAGGTGTTGATTTTAAGGTTTTTTGGAGCAACTATACGCATGTTTTAGGCCATGCTTGAAAAAAAGTTGTAATTTTAACCTAAAAGAAACGGTGCTACCAGTTGTACCACTTTTTGATTTGAGGGTTAATTTTGTGGTTTTTTATTAAAAAATATGGGTTTTAAGGGCTAGAGTTCTCGTTAAGTTGGTAATATTGTTTAATTAGTTGAATTATATTTAAGTAAATGTTTTAATTAGAATTAGTGACTAAATTCTTATTCATTGATCTCAAGTGAGGTGAGAGGTAATCTCAGTCATCAATCACTTTAGAGATTAGGGTTAGGTCATAAATCAAGATCTTATAAAAGCAAGGCTAGGGTAAATAATGAGTGTTGATTGATTGATTTGACACAAAGAGAAGAGAAGGAATTTTTCTCAAGGAGTTCTTGGATAGGTGGACAAGGACTTCCATCTATACGTAAGGTCCAGGGGAAGATAGAACATAGGCATCCGTGAGTGGGTTTCAGTAGATTGAAGCCACAAGAAATGGGAGCATTGTACGAAGCTTTCCATACAGTCTTTGAGTGTGTGTATGTGGGTTTCAGTGGAGACAACATGTATACACATGTTTTCTTAAGGAAAGACTCGTACAAATTGAAAAGTATGCTACTTCAAGGTTGTATAACAGTGCAAAATTTTCCAGGTTTGTCTATAGTTCTTCTTTTCTTAGTGGGTCATTATCCCTATTATGGGAGCCCTGATTTTATCTTAATAAAATCATCTTAGTAATGGTCTTCCCTACAAGATTTTTTCTAGGGGTATCTACCCAAAAATATTTGTGTCTTGTGTGTGAGATTTTGGTTTCCAATATTGCTTCTGATATATTTGTTTGAGTTGAGTATTCCAACAAGATTATTTTGTTTTGAGAGATGCTAATCTGATTTACAACTAGGCAATCACTAAGTAAATATTTAACTATGGCTAGGATTACATAAGTTCATCATCATGAACTTACAAAGGGTTCTTATAACCAACAACAAGCAAAGGACTCATCCAATACATGGACATATAATTGAGAAGGTTGGTTGTTGCATAACTATTGACTAGCTTAATGTTTCCACATTTTTGGGGAATGTCTTTCAAGAGTGGTTCTTGAATGCTCTATGAGGAAATGTATGCACCACTTATGACACAACAACTAACATAACACAAGAAGAACAAAAAGGGAAGAGCCATGATTTCAATAAATATTTTAACAATAACACAATTTCTTTTTGTCAACTATTGAATGCCAAGGAGGGTGAAGATAGCATGTGGAATAAATTATAGGCTCCACCACACCTATAATAAAAGTGGAAAATTCTCTTTAACTTGTTTTGTGATGGAGTAATGAACATAAGCTGACATTGTAGACCAAGTAAGAGCTTGGAAACGATACTCTCCCTCATTCTCAAAACCTTTAGGCCTCTCCGTCAGCCACAAATACACCAGGTATCATATCTTAAGTATGTTGTAGCATATAGATAGAAAAATACAATCATCTAAAGCTATTTTATGCATAATCCCTAATTTAAACTTTATGTCAAAAATGTCAATGGAACGTGAAGTGTAGGTGGCTACGGCATGTGAATTTTACACCTTGTCTAGCATAGTTCAAGGATGGCATAAAGAATAAAGAGAATATTAATCGAAATTGCAAGTGCATAATGAAAGAAGTGCCCAACAAAAATTGCTCTTAGTCCTTTCCAAGCAACAATTTCACCCATTTCTAACAGTGTGTTGTTATTTTTGTTTAGTGCCTAAATGACTTCCATCACTTCTAACAGATAATGTATTAATAATATCAACAAAGTGCCTTGCATGTATATGTATCTCGAGTACCCACATAATTATTTTTTAACAAAACTTTTGGTTACCATTTACAAATTCACAAACGCATTAGACTTCATCCAACAAGGATGTTGCAATTAAAAATTCTTCATGTTTAATGTACTAAATAAGTCAAGAAGTAGAAAAATCATGGCTAGCAATGAGTGATCATGAAGGCACTACCATTGATATAGAGTTGTAAAGGTTTGAACCAACAAAAAAGAATAGTAAAAAAGAAATCATGTACCTAAAATAGGCATATCCATGCGCCTAGTCACTAATCTCTAAGCAAAAGGACACAAAGAAAATCATTGTCAATTCTGTTAGGTTATTAAAGCTACCTGGTCAATTAATTGAACCTGTTGCAGTGATAGTTCAATAGTTATGAGGATATGTGGTGGGTGTGGAAGGAAACATGTGGATATATGCAAGTTTGAAAGGAAACAAGTGTACTTGAGATCTTACATAATCCGCCATTAAAATTTTAACACTAACACTTTTCATCGCATTACAAGAATTAGAGTATCTACAGTGCATATGTGGCTAATACATCTCCACCATAAAAAAATTATCCTTTCTCTCACCTTTCAATCTAATGAGAACAATGATATGATATATTTGAGAACAATGAGATGATGCCTTTTATTGTAAATTTGTTGTTAGGTTTTTCCACAACTTAGAAATTCTACCCAACAATCTCCACTTAAAAATATAAGAGGTATTTATTTGTATTAATGTAAATATAGAATATATAATTTTATAAATATAACAAGAATTAGCTACAAAATATCTTAGTCTTTTCCTTATGAAAGGCACACTTAAAGAGTATATTATTATCATTTTTGTAAATAATGACATTGCTACTAGGTAGCCCATGTATGAAGATTACTTTGCATTGGAAGAAGGTGAGGGTTTCACATGACATTATGCCGTTTAACAAAAACAAATTTGAGGATGTGTTCTTTTGTCTTTCTAGTTTTAATTACTTTTCTGGATTTTACTACATCAAAATTATGTTCTAGTTACATAAAACAAAAACTGTGTGTTAACAATTTTGGGTGAAAAGACACTGCATTTGTTTATTATTTATAATGTGATGCATATCACTTCGAAGAAAACAGAAACAAAGACATCATAGTTTGATGAAACATGTTTCAAATTACACACCATTAAGAAAAATGAATAGAAATAGATAAAGTTGTAGTGTTACACAAAACAAAATTATCAATTATACAACAAAAGGGAAAATGAATAGAAATAGATAACACTGTAGTGATAAAGGAAGTCCAATTATCTATGCAATTAAGTCCTTTGGCATTGATTTTGATTAGTAATTGTTCCTTGTTAATCATTGAATTTATATGTTTCTAACACTACATTGAAAGAAACCTCTATTTAATGGACCATGTGTGTCCTTTAACATATAAAGTTTTTGTTGGCTATACATGTACAAATATGACCAAAACCATCAAAAAGAGTATTTAAGCATTTCCTTTAAATCATGGCATGGTAAGATATATTTATGTGTCAAGCATGGCATGGTAACAAAGATTTACGTGTTTCTTGCAAACTATCGATTTTTTTAAGCATTTCCTTTAAATCATGGCATGGTAAGATATATTTATGTGTCAAGCATGGCATGGTAACAAAGATTTACGTGTTTCTTGCAAACTATCGATTTTTTTAATATACTTTCTTTATATTGAAAGATAAAAGGAATAACAACTAAGTGCTATTTCTTACAACAAAACAAAATGATTAAATATGTGTTCCAACAAAACCAAAGAGTTGCCCTAATGAGTTATCTAAAAAAACAAAATTAAAGATGTGTTCCAACAAAACCAAAGATTTGTTTTAACAAATACAATTCTTGTTTTGACTAGAAATGGTCATTATGACTCGCTACTTTCCTCTGTTTTGGATTTAGATTTGTAACTTTTTAATTGATGTAGAATGCAATGCCAACTTTATTGGTACGAAAACTATTTTCTTAAAAGGAAAAGAATTTGATTGTTGTTTAGACGTGGGAATAACAAAACCTAAAATTGAATAAACATACAACAAAAATATGACACACTAGCCAATATTCAATTGATGACTTATATCGAATCATGAAATGCACCTAATATGTGAACCTAATATTATGAGTATGGCCCAAATATTTAAAAAAACAAAATCCATTAAACTAAACTAGAAATAAAATTGAAATACTGGCACGTAACCATCTCTATCTTCTAAGAAATTCAACAACCTCGTAAGTTCCCAAAAGTGGCAACATTGTATTATCCCTTTGGGGTTGAGTCAAGGTAGACTCAACCGTGAGGACACACATTTGGCTATAGGTGACAAGTGCAACGGTTCAGGACTTCCATGTTTGTGCATAGCTTTTAAACACTAATTTCAAATACTATAAATCCTAAAGTATGAAGTGTAGTTCATGTATGAATATTTTATGCGATACAATCCACCTTTTGCATTGGACTTTCATAATATGTGTACATATATTTAGACTACAACATGAATATATCATTATTCCATGTCAAGTTTTACTTAGACATAACAATTCCATGAGAATTGGACTTGCAATCCCCAATTATGAAATTTCATGAATTAACAGTTGAACATGATTTGTTTTGTTGGTATGATATTTGTTCATTTCTTGGTTGAATATTTCCCCACAATTTTTTTTTATCAATGCGTAAGGTTTGAAGGCAAGGTACTGGTTTAAGATGAAATATTTTTAAATTAGGATTTGTTACACCAAACAATGTGTTAATACTGGACTGAATAATGTGTTTCTTGATGTGATGTTGGACTGAATCATGTAAATAAATTGAGGACTGAAAATGAATATAATGTATGTGGTCGTTCTATTAGAAATAATTCGATGAATGAAAATAAATGTAATGTATCCAGTCGTTCCACCAGAAATAATTCGATGACTCGAAATGAAATGTTATGTATGCAGTTGAACCACTGCATATATTTTCATTACGTACAAGTTTCATACCACATATATTTTCATTACATAAAAATTGCATTGTAGAAAGTCTCTTGACGAAACAAGGATTCAAATAAAAGTTGCATTGTAGAATGTGTCTCATGACACGATAAGGATTGAAAATGAATGCAATGTATGTCATCGTTTCTGTGGGATTTGGGAATTATTTGATGACTAGAAATGAAATATTATGTATGCAATCAAACCATTGCATATATTTTCATTACATCATAGAGGTTGCATCATCTGTAGAATGTGTCTAAAGGACTGAAAATGAATGTAATGTATGTAGTCATTCCATTAGGAATAATTTGATGAATGAAAATGAAATGTTATGTACGCAATTGAACCATTGTTTATATTTTATATATGAAGAACAAAGAAATGATTGCAAGCACAAGCAAGCACTCCTTGCTTGCAAAAAAAACCTTTATAAATGTAAACGTGGCAATCAATTCAAAGAGAGGCATGGAAGAGTTCTCTGGAAATTTGCAATTAAATTCAACTGCTTGGATCTAATATTTGAACATGCAAATTATAAAAGGTATTGATTAAAAGTATATTGAAGCGTCATGAATAAATATAAGGAATCTTAATTAATATAAACAAAAATGTATTGAACCAATGTAGTTTGTGTAAAGAAGCTTGGGAATGTGGGATTAGCATAATTAAGTTGAAACTTGGGAATCAGGGATATTAATTAAGATGAAATCCACCTGGAAATAACATTGATTGTAGATAACACATTACATGGCATCTAGTTTTGGATTAGGAGGTGATAGTTGTGATCTTGTTTTTTTCCTGTCTAGAGTTAGTGCTCAGACGACTATGAAGCATGGTTCATAGGAGTTTGTGGTTGGGAATGGAGGTCGTATCCTCCATCCATATGACCACACCCTTCAAAAATATAGTGGTCATGTTTTATCTCATAGAGTTTGATCCTTAGTGTAACTATGCCTCCTAAATGGACATTGCAGAAATGATCCAAATGTTGAAGCACTCACCCACGACTGCTAGGTTCATTCTATTGAATCACTACCAACTATGTAGGGTTGTTGACAATCACAACTAATTATTGGTGTTTATTTGGCACCTTTTCATCCAATAGTACTTTGGTTAGCACTGGTGTATTCAACAATGGAGAGAAGGTCATTTGTATTTTTGCACCCTATTCTAAATTTGCACGTGATTGGAGTTGGGTCTAATTGACTTAAGAAGAATTGATGGTATGATTCTATTAGATAATTCTTCTTAATAAAATTATTGTTGTGGGATGAAATAAATATGATGCAAACCCCCACCACTCCTATGGTTTCACGTGACCTCCCGGTCTAAGGATCGTTTTACCAAGGCACTAAATTAACTCTCTGGCCCCCGATGAGCCCTCAAAATGCTTCTACATGGGCCTTTTCCCTTTTCCCCATGCGTAAAATCAAGTTCATGAGGGTCTTAACATTCCAGTAGAGTCTTCCATGTGACTCAGGCCAGATTCTGTGGGCCAGCTTTCATTAGGCGAGAGAATTCAAGACTTCTGAGCTTCAGTCTTCATAGGTTTTCACCACATTACATTCTAATCCCTCTAAAGTCTTAATATGTGAAACTCTGAACATATATGAGTTCAACGGTCTAGAACCCATGCCTTGAATCAATGGTCTACAAGAACTATGAAGCTCCGAGCTTCGATAGTTATGACTGCAACAACTTCCAATATTTTCGAACGCCAAATTGGAAAACCTCTGGAGGGATCCCAGATCAATGATCCACACCTCTCCATTGACCGACGACTATGATCCTCTCTGAAACTCCGAGATTTGGGAGTTCTGAGATATTAACACACATAACTCCCTAGATCGTCGAACTCTGAAGTGGTGAGGAGTTACGAGGAGTTGCGACCTAGATCTATTCCGAGCTTCAGGCCTTCGGGATATCCTCAATACAACACTCCAAAACCTTTGAATGCCAAAGTGGTGAAGGATATATCCACTATCCACGTGCCCCTCTCAACCGACGGTCAAGATCTACTCTGGCCTTTAGGCCTTCAGGAGTTCTTGACTCAAAAATATTTACACCTTCATTCCCCTGAACTGACGGACTACCAAACCACTAGCAATCTGCTGACATGAGTATCTGACTCCAACGACCAGGATCCACTATAGCCTTCGGAGCTTCGGGAAATTTGCACGCTTCTACAACCACACTTCAATTTCATCGGACAGTCGGACTTCCAAATAACCATTGATCTGCATACACGTCTCCCTCTACAACCAATGAACCATATTTTCTTTGGGCTTCAGTACTTTAGGATACTTGTCTCATTTACATTAAATGCAGAAAAATCGTCGAACTCACGAAGTCCGAAGAACTTCAAGGGTCAAAACCTACGCTTCTTTCCCATATCTGACGACTAGGAAAGATCTGACTCCTCCTCAAGTGGATCTTGTCCACTCGACCTCCAAGCCAATTGAAACCTTCCTCCAAGGACATTTTCTTTCTATTTCTCCTGAGCTTTATCTCTCTAAGTGATTCATATCGCTGATGCACACCTTGTGCTTCTCTTCTTGAAAATTGAATATTTTTGGAAATTCCACCTGCACACTCCTTGCGCTCGTCTTCCTTGAGAGTCTTTCAACACTTGGCTAAGTGTTGGCCCTGTGCACGCCTTGCACGGGTCTTCTTAAGATTATATAATGCACTGAGTATACGTGAACTCCTGGCAATCACTGTACACAATTAACACTATCTATCCTGATATATTGAGTCTATAACAACTCTTTCCATGCTTCTGGATATCGGTTTGAGTTATCCAACTGACATCTTTTGTTGGATGATCTTTCCACTTAACTAGATACTCATAATAAACTTTCCTCCTGGTCTTCTTAGCAATCCTCAGATTTATAATCTTCTCTATCTGTGGCTTCTCTGCAATAGACATTTGTTGCTTCCACTGAATCTTCTCCTGATCATCTATCCCTTCTGTGCCATCCATCATGTAAGGGTATACGTTTTCTACATTGAATATTGGAGATATTCGAATGTCCTCTGGCAATTAAATCTCATGAACATTTGTAGAAAATTTTCTGAGGATCTTACAAGGTCCTATCTTTTTCATCTTCAACTTGTTGTATTTCCCTTTTGGAAATTATTCCTTCCTCGAGTGTGCTGAGACGTGATATCCAATTTCAAAATTAAATTCTCTTCTTCTCTGGTCTACTCTTCTTTTGTATTTTTGGTTGTTCTCTTGTAGTTTTCCCTTGATTCGATCATGCAACTTCTGCATCTTTGCAGCAAAGTCTTCTTCTCCTGCACTTCAAAATTTATCTCATCGCAATTCTCTCAACTCTAAAATTACTTGGATGCATCCCATATACTATTTGGAATGGGATTTTACTAGTACTCATATTAGGTGAGTCATTATATGCAAACTTTGCTTGGGGCAGAGTTTGATCCCACTGACTCTTATGCTCAGTGACGAAAATCCTTAACAGGTTTCCTAAACTTTGGTTCACTACCTCAGTCTATCCATATGTCTGAGGATGATATGCTGAACTAAAAGAAAAATTTGTTCCCAATATTTTCCACAAAGTCGTCCAAAAGTGTCCCACAAATTTGGTGTCTCTATCTGAGACTATACTTCTAGGAAACTCATGCTATCTCACAATCTCCTTAAAAAAAAAAATCTATGTGGGTAGCATCATTGGTTTTCTGACATGGTATAAAATGTGCCATTTTTTAAAATATTTCAACCACCACAAAGATAGAATCAATTCCTCTCTAGGTTTTTGGAAATCCCAAAACAAAATCCATACTTATAACATCCCATGGCCTGTATGGAATAGGCAATGGTTGATACAATCCAATGTTTTGTTGCTTACCTTTAGCATATTGGTAGATTTTACATCTTTCCACAAACTTTTTCACATCAGCCCTCATGTTTTTCCAATATTATGAATAATTCAGTTGTGCATATGTTTTATCATGGCTAAAATGTCCAGCCAATTCTCCACTATGTTTATCCTTCGACAAATTATCTCTCATTGATCATTTCGGGATACATAACCAACTACCTTTGAATAATAGTGATCCTTGGATCAGATACTCCATCCATTGATTTATGTCCCTTAGAAAAGGGTTCTCACATGCTTCATAAGCTTATTTGAAGTTTGGGTGTTCTTGATACAACTCCTTGAGGTGTTCAAATCCAAAGGTCTCCACTTGAAATTCCTGCAAGATCAAACATCTCCTACTCAAAGCATGTGCAACTTTTTTAGCACTACTACTAATGTTCTTAGTAACAAAAGTAAAATTTTGCATGAATTCTACCCATTTTTCACGTCTCTAGTTCAACTTCTCTTGTCTGGTTATAAACTGCAAAGCCTGATTGTAAGTATATAAGACAAACTCCTTCGAGATAAGATAATGCCTTCACTTTTTCAAATCTTGAATTACAACATAAAATTCATTTTCATAGGTTGAATACATTTTCTTAACATCATTCAGCTTCTTACTTAAATAAGCAACACGTTTATTGTCTTGACTTAAAACTACACCAATGGCTGCTCCGCTTGCATCACATTTAACTTGGAAATTTTCTTAAATTCTAGAAGAACTTGAATAGGTTGTTCTGTTATCTTTTATTTCAACACTCTAATCCTTTCTTAGCTTCTTCTGTCCAATTAAAAGATTTATGCTTCTTCTTTATGGTGTCTAGTATGGGTGCAAAAATACTGCTGAAATTCCTAATGAATTTCCTGTAAAAACTTGCCAACCCATGAAAAATCATTACTTCAAACACGCTTCTGGGAGAAGTCCATTCTCTTATTTCCCTCACCTTTTTTGGATCCATATTCAACTCATTTAAAGAGATTACAAATCCTAAATATATAAGTTATGTTTTCATAAAATAACATTTTCTCAAATTTATCAACAACTTTTCCTTCTACAACCTCCTCAACACCATCTTCAAATGTCTCAAATGATCCTCTTCAGTCTTACTGAAAACTAGAATGTCATCTAAATAAACAATCACAAACTTACCAATGAAATCTTTGAGTACTTCATTCATCAATCTGATAAACATACTCAAATCATTCGTTAATCCAAATGGCATAACAAGCCACTCATATAACCCTTCATTTGTTTTGAATGTCGTCTTCCATTCATCTCCCTCTCTCATCCTTATCAGATGGTAACCACTATTCAAGTCTAATTTGGAAAAATAATTATCTCCACTCGAGCAATCGATAAAATCATCCATTCTATGTAAAGGAAATCTATACCTGATGGTTATCTTGTTGATGGCTCTAGAATATGTGTGCATTCTCCAACCTCCATCTTTCTTCATACACAACACAGTAGGTACTACACACGTGCTCAAACTTTCCCTAATCAAACCCGTATCCAACAACTCTTAGAATTGATCCTTGACCTCTTAATTCCCTTGAGGTGTCAACCTATATGCTGCTTTGTTTGACAAACTTTCCCCTGGAATAAGGTGAATGTGATCACTGATACTCTTGATGGGTGGTAAAGTGTGAGGTAAATCATCCACCACAATATCAAAAAAATCATCCAATAACTCCTGGACTTCCACAGGAATATCATCCATATAAGTGCTTGTAAGGATGACTCTTGGCTTACCTACAATAGAAAACTGTATTTTTTGGTCTCTCTTGACTTATTTCAAGAGTTCCTTCCCACTCATGAGAAGTATACTAGGACTAGGTTCTTCTTTGGTCCTTTATCTTCTATTGGCAACAAAATATGCATACACCCATTCTTATCAAGGGTATAAGTGTTCTTTCTCCCATCATGTAGTGTACCAATTGCTCTGATACCAATTTGTAGTGTACCAATTGCTCTGATACCAATTTGTAGTGTACCAATTCACTACCCAGGTTCACCCAAACCTCTCGATTTACCATCCATTACATGGATTTAAAAACAAATGCATTTAACCAGAATTAAACACACTTAACAACTCAGAGTAAAATATATGGGTACTGCTATAATTAAATGTTCCATAGCATTCATCATTAATTAATTTACACAGCAGAAAACATGATACAAAACAGCATAGTCATGTCAAATGTGTTAAAACATAACTCAGATTACTTATCTTTTATCTGTTGTAGTATTCACCAACCAAGTGCAAGCCTTCCACGAACCTCCCAGCCTTAGACCACACTGTTCATCAGCTCAACAGTAGGTCACCCCCGAGCTGGGACCGAGATCCACCCCAAGGCAAGGAATCTAGACTCAGGCTGAGGTTACAGGGAAGACAACACATACACATTC
>ML778289.1:202404-314757 GCA_009831015.1 Picea engelmannii
GTTTATAAAGGGCTCGGCCTTGGGGACATTACACATCATGTATGACATTCCTGTCATATTTCCATGGTCTTCCCAATAGAACATGAAAAACATCCATAGGTATAACATCACATAAAATTTCATCCTTATAACCACCTTTTTTAATCTCAACTTTACACTATCGACTTACCATGACTTGATGTGCTTTTTGCAACCATGACACCTTGTACAGATTCAGATGTGCAGTCATTTCTAGCTTCAACTTTTACACCATTTCTGTGGATACCAAGTTATCAGTGATCCCACTGTCTATGATCACCTTGAATACCCTGTCTCTGGTCTTGCAAGTAGTTCTAAACAAACTGTTTCTCTAGACTGGTTCTCTTACCTCTTTCTTTGGCTTCACGAGAACTTTCCTCATCATGAGTGATCTTCCTTATTCCATTGCTTTTGCCTTCATCTCTTTCTCCACATTCCTCTTCTGCGCTTAAGAAATGTGAGCTTCTCCACCTCCTACATTCTTCTTCTCAGGACATTCCCAAGACATGTGTCATGTTTTTCCATAGGCATAACATTTCACTTCTCCTCCTCTACCTCTTCCTCTACTTCTAAGAAAAGAGTTTCTTCCTCCATAGTGTCCTCATCTAGAACTTACTCCTCTTTCTATCTGACTATGATATTTTCCAGCTTCTCCTCTGGGTTTCTGGAAATTTTCTCTAACGATGCCTCTTCCTATGTTAGGACTCTTTCCTTTGTTATGTTGACTTTGTTTCCTGGCCAACTTCTCCTATGCTTTCAGTTCCCTTTGATAAGAATCCTCAGTAGTCCTCATTTTCATCATGCTAATATCATCTTAGATCTCATATCTCAATCCATTTATGTACCTAACAACCTTTTCTTCATCATTCTCCCTATGTCCTGCTCTTATGTTCAACTTCTAAAATTCTTCAGTGTACTCCTTCACCAACAAACCTTTTTGTCTCATATTTTGCAACTTTTCTAAACATATTCAACTGGTAATCCTTGGGTATGAATTTATCTTTCAACTTAGCTACCATTCTATCCCAATTATTTATTTTAGACTTACCTTTGATCCTTTTGTGAGCTTGCAATTCATCCCACCATAAAGATGCATGTCCCTTCAGTATGGTCACTACATGCTTTACCTTCTTCTTATCATCAATCTCCTCATAGTCAAAGTAGTTATCTAAAGAAATTATCCAGTGAAGAATTTATTCTACATTTAAATTACCTTCGTACATTGGGACTTCCATTTTTGCTCTGGTTCCCATCTTGACAACAACTCTCATCAATCACTCCTTTGTTGTTTGTTCTTCTACAACTTCCTCTACATCTACATCTTCACTTTTAACTTCACTGACATCACCAGCTTCAGGTGCTCTTCTTTGCGCTATCTCCATAGCATCCAACCTTGCACGAAGTTATCTCATTTCCTCTCCCATGGCTCCATTGACCACAGGTCTCTCTCTGCGTCTTCTTGGCGGCCTGATTCTAAATTTTCTTATCCTTTTAGAGATTATTTCCTTCTTTTTATATTACTTGATTATATCAGATAAATCTCCTTCTTTTCCTATTGTCTGTAGACAATTTCAAAGATCTGATACATATGATGCAACCCCCCGCCACTCTTATGGGTTCACATGACCTCGCGGTCTAAGGATCGCTATATCAAGGAGTTGAATTAGATCTTGGGCCCCTTCTGAGCCCTCGAAATGCTTCTCCATGACCCTTTTCCATTTCCCCCATGCGTAAAATCAAGTTCGCGAGGATCTTAACACTCCAGTGGAGTCTTCCACATGACCTCGGGCCAGATTCCATGGGCTAGCTTTCAATATGCAAGAGAATTCAGGAATTTAGAGCTTCCGGCTTCAGAGGTTGTCACCACATTACACTCTAATCCCTACGAAGTCCAAATACGCGAACCTCCAAACAGATATGGATCGATGGTCCACAAACTGTACCCTGAATCAACGATCTACTAGAACTCTGGAGCTTCTAACTTTGTGAGTTATGACTGCAACAACTTCCAATATTTTCGAACACCGAATTGGTGAACCTTCGGAGGGATTGTAGATCAATGGTCCACACATCTCCAGTGACCGACAACTATGATCCTCTATGGGACTCTGGGCTTCGGGAGTTCTTTATTAACACACACAACTCTTCGGATCATTGAACTCCGAAATGGCGAGGAGTTACGATTCACGGTCCACACGTCCTTGTAAATGGATTGCCTGGATATTTTTTGAGCTTCGGGCCTTCGGGGATCTCCGCAATACAACACTCCAAAACCTCTGAACGCTGAAGTGGTGAAGGCCGGATCCACTATCCACGTGCCCATCTCAACTGACGGTCGAGATCTACTCCGGACTTCAAGCCTTCGAGAGTTATCGACTCAAAAATCTTTATACCTCTATTCCCCCAGACTGTCAGACTAATGAACAACCATAAATCTATTGACATGTGGCTCTGACACCAACGACCAGGATCTGCTCCGGCCTTTGGAGCTTCGGGAAACTTGCATGCTTCTATAACCAAACTCCTATTTTGTCGGACAGCCAGACTTATGGATAACCATTGATCTACAGAGATGTCTCCCTCTATAACCAACAACCCAAATTTTCTTCGAGATTTGAGACTTCGAGATACTTGTCTCCTTTACACTGAATGCACGAAAACCGTTGAACTCACGAAGTCTGAAGGAATTCAAGGGTCAAAACCTGCGCTTCTTTTCCAAATCTGACAGCTAGGAAAGATCTGACTCCTCCTCGATTCGATCTCATCCACTCGACCTCCAAAAAAATTGAATCCTTCCTCCAAGGACATTTTCTCGTTATTTCTCCTAAGCTTGATCTCTCGAAGTGATTTGGACCTCCGGCGCATGCCTTGTGCTTCTCTTATTGAAACTTGAAGATTTTTGGAAATTCCTCCTGCGCACTCCTTGCGCTCATGTTCCTTGAGACTCTTTCAACACTTGGCTAAGTGTTGGCCCTGTGCACGCCTTGAATAGGTCTTCCTAAGATTCTATACTCCACTGAGTATACATGCACTCCTTGCACTCGCTCTACACAATTAACACAATCTCTCTTGATCTATTGAGTCTATAACAACTCTTCCTTCACACTCCTTGCATGGGCACTATACACTCCTTGCACAAGGGTTTTGGAAGAGAAACAGTTGAAACTTATAGAACATCTTAGGTTCATTCATTTAACCATAGTATGCACATACACAGGCATATAAAATACATAAAGAAAACAACACAACATTACCCAACTAACTCATAGATGTACAACTCATAGATTTGAAGCAATTCTCCTTCTATTATATTACCTCAAAAATACATTTACAAGAGTTCTTGTAGCTCTCAACTTCTACTCTCAACAACAATAACAATAAACTTCAACAACAATTACAATATTATTCAACAACTTTCATCAACCTCATTTGGGCATAGATTACATTTATTTATACACAAGGGGATTCTTGAGCCTTCCCTCCAGATTGTCTTAGTACTTTCATATCACATCTAAAGCATTCATCTACTAAGACTTATTACAATAAATGAGCATTTACAATATCGATACGAGTGGATGCTCAAGATATGTACAATCCAATATGTATTAAAAGAAAATACATCTCCTGGAGCTCATACAATGGCTCAAGCTTCAAAAACTTTGTGGGGCCTTTAATTACAATTAATTTCAAAATATGAAGGTTATGAGCTCTCTTTGGAATTAAAATTAGAATGAATGTGTGCGTTGGATGCTGAGTTGTCCTCCACTCGGCCTCATTGAATGCCGATGGCTATGCTCCTGCATCAAAATATTTCTTCTACTAGTTGATGCTCAAGGGAAAGTATATTCATTCATTTACTATGGAATCTGATGGAATTCATAGGATATAAATTATCATTTATGGTGGTTCTCCTAACAACAATTAAACCTTAGCAAATGGTGGGAATACATGCTCTTCAAAGCTGCAGAAGAATTGTTATTACAAATCCAAACCTTGTTTGGGCTATGGATAATATGTCTGCACCCAGGGTTATGTGATATTTTCTCCTCCTTCCCAATGATAAAATTATGATAATTAAGGAAAATGAGAAAGGGACAGAAGTTTGGAAGCTTTCCCTGGAACGTTTGTAGAATTTTTATTTCATAACATCTTTTCTCTAAGGTTGCTCCCCTGGTTAGTTCTAGTTCTTTGTCTCTTTCATTTCTATGTTTGTAAACTTGCAACGCTTTATTTTATATAGTCTATTGTTTTATAAGTAAAATTTTGGTTTAGAAGCACACTCACTTCATAAACTTAGTCTTTCCAGGAACTTAACCATGTTTCTTAAAGTATTTCCTCTTATTATGAGTACCAAATTCTGGCAAACTAAACTCAACCTATTCACCAACATCCACCTTAGCTTGTGTATTATTAATACCTTCGAGAAATGCAAAGGAAACTCCGCCAAACTTGGGCACCCACTACGTGGAGGCTCGATGATCAAATCCATAACATTGTCATCATCATTTATCTTAGCTCTCTTCTTCCTTCTCATAGGCTCATGATCAATATCCTCATTCTTTGCCCTCCTCTTTCTCTTCAAACACTTTTCAGATTCCAACATGATAAATTGTTGTCCCTCATCCCTCGACTTGTGTATCTTTGATTTAATCCCTCTCTCTTTCCTTGGAGGCTTCGAAGTATTAGTACTCTAGGAACCCTTGTGTAGCTGCACCAGTGGAAACTTGCCACTCTTCTTCTTCTCTTTGACCATGACCTCCAGGATCTTAGTTCTCTCAGTGTGTTTAGTGCCCACCGGTGACTGCTACAACTGTACGCATTTTTGAGAATGGTGTTTCTAATAGATCATCATTGCTTCCCTTTGTTCTTCATGTAGCAGAGCTCACCCTAGAGGGATTTCACCTTCACATGTGGCTCTAGTTATAAAAGTACATATTATAACCTTCAGATTATTTTGTTTGAATTATTTCTGAAATTGAATATTTTTACATCTTTTGTAGCTAGGATGGTTGATCCATATGGATGTCAGTGGCCTCCCACCTATTCCAACTCATTCATTTTGGTATTTTTCTAGTTTGACAGTTTTTTCCTAGTTTTCGGGTCCCTGACTTCTAGGGCCGTTTTGAGGCCCTAAACAACGTTTTTAGGGATCGCCAGAATAAAATTGTAGATGGAGTTAGATTCTTGTGGAAACATGTGTATTCCTCAGATAGACCTCTCCAATGGGCCATCGTGCGCCTAAAATGGATATCGTATGCAAAATTTATGACCCCTAGAAGTTGATGTACTAGCTTACCTGAACGGGGCCCACATGACTTTTGGCACTTCATCTCCTAGGGTTAGGTTTTTGGATGTCTAGGATTTTGGTATTCATGTTTATTGTAAAAATGCCTTCAAATCCTCATTGTACTCATATTCTTGCGAATGAGTGGAGTCAACACATCTCTTCTCAGAGATAAGCCGCCACCATTCCAACAAGCTTGTTTTTTGCTGCATTTTACAATTTCAGCTTATTTCCTTATTGAATAGAAACCAGTTTTAATGTATCTTTTTTATTTTGTGTTAAGCATATTTTAAAATTTTTTATTCATTTCATTCTGCTCATAAAATCCAGATCAATGGTGGTTGTATAAAAGGAAAAGAGGTCACTAGTGCTCGACTGGTCCAAGTATGAATATAGGTGGAATGTGGATGATGAGTAGGCATTGAGAGCTCTACTATTGAAGAAATGTTTTCTTCCTTGGCAACGACTTCTCACTAAAAAAAAACATGAAATTGGATGAGAAACCAGAACCATAATCCACTTCCCTATGAAAAAGAGAAGGCAGTGGGTGGGAAGAGGTCTACCTATGAAAAAGAGAAGGTAGTGGGTGGGAAAAGGTCTAGATTCAGTCTTCCCTCAAGAACATTGTTAGGAAGCTATTTGAGTTTGGTTCCCATTGTGAACAATAATAAGAACAAAAAGGATGAGCATCTTTCATCAGATGGGAGCTTGCAAAGGATGCATGAAGGTCACACACATGTTACCAAGTGGAAGGTGGTGGAAATTCACATGACGCGCACCTGTAGACTGCACTATAGTGTTAGACAATGTGAAACGTAAATAATGTGTAGCGTGATAATGTGCAGTGGCAATGCTCATAATTAACATGAATTAACTATGATGTTAGAGAGTGGTGCTCATAACCAATGATTATTTTGTTTTTGTAAAATAATTTTAAACATTGAGAAAGAACCAAAATAAATTGGCATACACCAGGATTAAAAAGTCACATTAAGATTATGCAAACAAATGAGAATAGGATTGTGCAAACAAATGAGAAATTGAATAGAATGGTAAAAAGTCATATTAAGATTATGTGAACAAATGAGAAATTTAATAAAAAGGAATTGCAAAATTAGGAAAATTATTTTCTTTTAAAAAAATATCAAATTAATATATAAATTTAAAGGTAAACAAATAATGAGACATCAAAAAGATTTGACTACACAACCGAGAACTATAATCCCTACTTGAATATTGTATAAGTTGGCAAAATGAATGTTTCTTTTCGAAGTAACAAAGTTGTTGTTTATTTCCAATCTATCTGATTGATTTGAGTTGTCTCGTGTGAATCTTTAATAAAATGTATTAATGATATTATCTTAAATGAATTTAGCTAGTTTTTGTTACTAGAAACTTAGAGTAAGCCCAATAAATTATCAAGAAAATCTCTTGAGATGATGGAGCAATGGTGGCCCAAACAAGGCATAGATGCCCATGGAATTCAGATCAATACAACACTGTGGGTAGAAAATATGCCACTCTATGGGAATATAGTGGTCATGTTTGATCGCACAGACTTTGATCCTTCGTAACTGTGCCTCCCAAATGTACATTGTATAAATGATCCAAATGTTGAAGCGCTCACCCATGATTGCTAGGTTCATTCCATTGAATCACTGCCAACTATCTAAGGTCGTTGATGGTCATAACTATGCTTGGTGTTCATTTGGAACCTTTGCATCCAATAGTACTTTGGTTAGAACTGGTGTATTTAACAATGTAGCGAAGGTCGTTCTTATTTTTGTACCTTATGTTAAATCTACATGTGATTGGAGCTGGGTCTAATGGATTTTAGGAGAGTCAATGGTATGCTTCATATTATATCCTTCCTGTTAATAGAATTGTTGTTGTGGGATGCAAGCAAGATCTCTTCTACCAGTTTATGTCCGAGGGAAAGTATATTTGTTCATATATTATGGCATCTGATGGATTTCAGAGGATATAAATTCTCATTTATGGGGGTGCTCCTAAAAACGATTAAACCTTAGAAAATTATAGGAATTTCCTACATTCTCTTTGTTGACGATAAAAATCGCAATGAGTATTTTGCCTGCAAAGTATTTCTAAAGCCTATTATTTTGCTTGTAGATTGGAAGATCAGATCTAGTTCTTATTTGAAGTTTATGTTGTTGTTCGACATTGCTTACAGGGTTCTACATGGTTGATGAAATCTTGGTTTTATTTGCGACATAATAGCAGATGGATAATGTGTGTTATGTTTTTTTCTAATTTCTCCAAGCTCTAAATTCCATATTGTGTGAATAGCTTATATCCACTGTGATTACATTGTTATTTAGTGCCATGATCTGTTACACATTGCACTTACACAAGGCACATGTTAGTAACATGAAATAAGAGCAAGTGAAAAGAGACCTATGGAAAAATATAAGGAAGAAACTAAACTATGCTACTATGCTACACTATATGGATTGAAATTAAAGGATTGTTGTTATTCCTAGCTAACAAAATTAGTGGCTATACGATTTATTGATTCATATGAAAACACATGTGATTTGCATTATGGTATGGTTGGTATAAATGGTTAATGTGACATAGGGTGACACATTTGGAAAGTAATGGATGTTGGTTCGATGCATGGTTTAATTGAATGGATTAATGGAATGGTTGGATGGCATGTACTAAGTGATTAAATGAGTAAAGGATGGAAGCGGCATGCATTTAATGAATGTCACTCCATACCTCTCCCACTGGCCATCACCCTATCTTGGCTATTATTCAATTGTGTTCTGTTGTGGTTAAGCTCTGATTTTCAGGCAAAGGGAGAACTGCTCGATCTAGCTCCCGCTTTTAATGATTTTTGGTTACAGGTGTGTCTTTTTCACCATCCATTAACCTGCTCTGGTTATGAAATAGATATTGGCTCGGTGATGTATGGGTCTGTGTTTTTCTTGAGACTGAAAACTATGTAAACTTGTGATATTTCTCTGGATTGGTTAGTTGTGTGTATTCACTATAAATGAGAGGGTTGGATAGTTGAAGTCATGATTTCCTTGATTATTATGTGTGGTGTAAGCCATGAATGATCTTTGTTGTCTTATGGGATTTTTCTTGAAGGGTTTCATTCGGTCCAGACTTGTTGGTAATCTCCATAGAGTTCTTGTAACATACCCAATCATATTTGGTTGTTGCATTTGATTTTGGAACCACCGTGGATCATTGCATATCGTTTCACCTGGGTATGGGTTCATTTATGTTATTGGTTTTTGCACAATTGGTTGTAGTGGCTCTTATGCCAAGATGATTTCTTTAGGGTTGGTTGATATTTCATGGCTCTATCATCATTATTCGGGTTGATTGGGAAAAACATGAGGGTTATACCCTGCATGTTCTCGGTGTTATTATAGACCAATTTGAAGCCTCTTCTCCTATGTTCATAATCTCTCTTATCTCGTGAACTATCACCTTGTCTGCAAATTTATTGGTGATATGGATTGTCTGTCCACCATATCGTCTCGATAGTTTCTCACCTACTATTGATGGTCGACTCCAGTCTCCCTGTGTTGGTCCACAGAGTGAACCCTTGATTATTCAAAGCTCATTTTGATTATTCAAAGCCCAGTTTTAATAAATGGAACCAGTTATATCCTATCGGGTATATTGTTGATTGTCATGAGTTGGTGGGGTATCATCGACAGTATTTGATTGTTGGATCGTCTCTGTTGATAACGTTGACAATGGTTTTGGTTATTAGTTTTTAGTCACGGCATTGTTTATTATAATGGTTGAATCAATAACTCATCATGGTTAATTGGTTGATTTGTGAAATGGGATTGGATACACAGTGGATGTCTCTTATATTGCAATAATTGGATTGTTAACCCAACACTAGTTTATAGTTGATCAAGTCACAATGATGCTTCGTGAGTGATGCATTGGTATGTGTGGGTTTCCTACAAAATGTTTAAGTTGAATTGATGGTTGTTGTTACTGTGTGTTTTAATTTCCAATCGGGAGTATTGCAATTTAAAATCATGATAGTCGTGACTTGGTTGTCCACTGCATATGGTTATGGATATCATTTGATTACACCATCAGAGATGGGTATGGGTTTTATAACAGTATGATTTCATTGCAATTTGATTATTAAATTGATTAGAGGAATGGAATCGAGCACAATTTTTGTGTCCGTGTTTGATTCAGGAAATAATTCATGAAAAATGGTTGATGTTTTGATATTGAACAAAGCGGAAACAAGTGACTATGTGTTCATTTCGAAATTGTTTTGAAATATTAAATGGGACAATTGAGAAGAAACAAAACTCTTATACAGGTTGTTTGGAAGGCGTATTATTTTGAGTTTGATGAAACTATGTTAAATATTTAATTGAGAACAGTGAGCAAGTTAATACTTAGAAGGGAGTAAATTATGCACAGTAGTTGTTAAATTGATCACAATGATTATTTGGTTAGTGTTGGATATTTTTCTTTTAATACAAAATGGTTTTATGGATTACTTAATTAACTTTACGAACAATATCCACTCTCTTTCCATACCATTATTTCACTTTTTGATAATTACAATCCCCTCGCCTTCCTATATTCATTTTTCACTCCATGTTCCTAAAATTTAATTACAGTTAAGAGGATTTATGTATTGTAACAGTTCAAAATTTAATTTTCTTCGACGGATTATAGTGACATTTTCTTTGGTTTACATTACATTTGATTGTTTGTTGTCTATGAGCAGTAACCATGATTCTTTTCCCCCTCATTTTAACATTTTTTTCTCAATACAAACCCCTCACATATCCCAGAACCTTTGTTCACCCCCTGCTCATTGACAACTATTAAACAATTTGTATGGATTGGATTGCATGAGTCTCATATGTTACTGAGCCAAGATTTGTTTCATATTTTAAAAAGAGTGTCATGTATGGTTGTTAAAGAAATTATTTGATAATCAATCATGTATACAAGAATGAGAATTTTCAGTCGAGGTAGCCATGGCAAAGGCAACCGAAGAAGAGGTAACTAGAACAGAGGCCCTATAAGGCCAAGATTATCCATACACTTTGATGGAGACTCACAAGAATTAGGCCGGTTATTTCAAGCTGGGTATTTCAATTGGATTGGGCAAGGAGTGCTCCAACCTACACCTGAAATGCCTCCCTTCCAAGCTCCACAAGCCCCTATTATTCTCGTGCCCCCTCATGTCTCATTGCAACCCGAGGTTTCCGAAAATGATGGATGGCAAGAGATTGTCCACCCGACAGTCTCTCAACATCATGACTAGCCCAATTAGTCTTTACTTGCACCCCCACCTATCAATCATATTTTCCAAGCTGCCCCTATCCACTAACCAGTTCAGTCCTCACATGCTAGGAAAAGGTTGAAAATCAAGGCCCACCATGACCCCGACAAAGGAAAATCCATTGCTGCCCCTTCCTCACCCTCCAATGGCTCTGATAAATCCATGTCCTCCCAGATGCATTTGAGGGACGATTTTACTCATGTGATCAATGAGATTAGGCCTAAAGGATTAGCACAACCAAAGGCAAATTAAGAGAGATCAAAAGGTGACAGCAACAACAAGGGAAAGATTGCATCTCGGAGTGAGAAATATGGGACGTCTAAGTTTGACTTTGGTCCAAAACTTCTTCATGAAATTTTGTAAAGAGGATGACTCTTTGATGAATTGGAATGAAATAAAGGATTGTTTTATGTCTCATCTGTCTTCATTATCGACTTGGTGTCTTTACTTTTGTCTCTATATTTATTTCAGCAACTGTTATATTCAGAAAATCACATAAATAATGAATTTTTCAGCAAGTTTTTATTTATAAAAAGACTAGCCTAAGCACTTGTAATCAATACTTGTGAGTTAGGATATTAATTTTGATGGCTATAAACATAGGGTGATATTCCCGTCTATTTTTCTTTAGCCAAGAAGAATCTGAAAATGCTTGAGTAAGATAATTTCATATCTTTTCCTCAACATTTATTTGGTGACCATACTGGGGAGATCTTCAACATCTCTCTGGTTAATTTTTATGCTTGATTTGCATCAAATACATCTATTCTTCTGATATTAATTCTTTGACTATTTTATTTTTTAATGATTGTGTCTATTGCAAGGAAACCCAATATTGAGCCTGGTCTTCAAGATCAGACCAACATTGCTTTGAATTTGTTCAATACCATTTTAGACACTGCCAATACTTGTGTTGAGCTTAATCATTCATGGGAAGTAATTGAACGAGACATTAGTGCCCAAGAATGTTGGGAAGCTAGACGTAGATAGCCTAGAAATCAGCTGTAACCTTCTTGTTCCTTCAGTTTTGGCTTTTCTTTCATGTCCTTAGACTCTCGTGTTTCTAGAAGAAGAAGAGGCTATTCACCTGAAATTAATCCTATTGTTGAAATAGGAAGAAGGAACATTGTGTTCTCTACCCAAAAAAGTTCTCTAAGGAGAACTTTGTTTGATTCTTCAAATTCATATTTTTATCCCTCACCTATCATCCATAAGATGGCATCTAGTGGTGGCTCTAGTGGCACTGGAAGTGATTCCTCCTACCAGTCTTCATCTTCGTCAGTGATTGGTAGCTTGTATAGCCACCATATCCCTGTCTAGTCTACAACAAATCCCACCAAAGTCATTAAAAAGTATGGGATTTTTTAGTTTGAAGAAGATGACACAATCACATTGTGGCATGTGTCCCCTCCTCTTAACCTAGCACTTGTTATTCGTCCACTTCCTAAATTTAGAGAGTATCTCCCTAGGTTTTCGAGAAATAACACTGTCACTACAAACAAACACCTGGTGGCATTTTCTAATGCCTGTCACAACAGAGGAGCCAATGACAATGATACTTGCATGTGCTTATTCATCAATTCCTTGGAAGGAAAGGTTGCATCTGATTTCTTTGACCTTCGTCCTAAGATTCTTTCTACTTGGGAGGAGTTAATCTACTGGTTCAGATCCACTTATGGGAAATCTAAAAGCCTAGCCGAGAAGTTACAATAATACAATAACATCACCTATAAGGATGGTAATACCATCAATTCCTTCAACTTGCATTTCACTAAGTTATAAAACCAAATCCATGAACTCATTCGACCTCAGAACCAAGCCACTTTCATGTATAACTACAATGCATTACCTTCCCTCTACTGTCATAGGCTTGAGGAAAAATACATTGATAATCTCAGTTCCACTCTGCGTACTTTTTTATATTATGAAGAACGACTTGAATGAACAGGTCTTCCTCAGGGAGAATCAGTTAAAAAAATAGACATGTTCGCCCTCTTACAGCTAGTACAAGATATGAATAACCGTATGATAGCGTATGAGCGAAAGGGAACTATCTCCCCTCTCACCCCTGTAGCTTCATCCTCTTCTTCACCCCCCTTTAGAAATCCAATTGAAAATAACTTTCAGCCTAAAAGTATCTTGTCTCGAAGTTGGTGTAACTTTTGCGAGGAACACCATGAGGAAGCCACATGTGAGGTAAGGAAGAGTGCCAAAAATAATATCTTTGGTAAAAGACCATAAACTACTATCGTTGTCTTAGATTTTGCAGAGTCATAAAATGTCATGATTATTAATACTAGGAACAAAGCCTATGCTCCCAAAGGAAAATTTGACCCTCCTCGCAAGTCTTCTAGCCCGTGCTCATCCTCACCAACTGCTACTGTGCAGGTTCCTAAGGTTCTTGATAGTCAAGGAAAAAAATTTCCTCTCCCCTCTTCCAAGTACAATATCCAAAATCGGTTGTCCAACATCAAAGCAGATGCAACCCTTCTGGACATGGTTGTCGTCCCTGAACAATAGAGGCATATGAAACAATTCATGGAAGGAAAAGATTTTATTGTAGCCAACCTCTCTAAAGAGGTAAATGAAGAGGATTCGTCTATAAATAAAGTAAGTGTACATAACTTTAGATACCTTGTAAAAAATCCTCCCTTTTATATTTCTGTAATAATTGTGGATAAGATTTCTGATTGTTGCCTCATTGATGGTGGTTCGGGCCCAAGTGTGATTTCGAAGATTATTATGGAAGAGCTAGGCTTGTATTTTACAAATGAAAATTCCAGAAGGATGCTCTCCTATAATAGTCTACAAAAAAAGACAATAGGTGAGATTAAAGAACTGACCTTAGTTTTGTGCGTACACCTTGAAATAAGGACAACCCTTAGCATTCAGGTAATTGATATGCCAGTAAGAAACTACTCAATCATCTTGGTAAGAGATTGGCAAGCGTTGACAGGTGGATACCTCCCACTCGATGATACACATTTATCCATTCCTCGGAATGGTAAAAAAATTATAGTCCTTAGAGAAGGAAGGATTTCACCATACATAGAGAGTGTCCCACAACCTAATGTGAACTATATCGAAGAAAACCTAGGGGTGTATTCCATCTTTGCAGAGGAGGATAACATTTCCTTGGAAAAAATGATTTAGATGATGGTATATGGCACATGCACTTTGATGGTTCATGCTCTAATGAAGGTAACAGAGATGGCATTATCTTGATTTATCCTATAGGAAAAATCCATAAATTTTCTTATAGGTTGGAGTTTGCTTGCACGAACAATGTCACTCAATTCGAAGATTTATTATTAGGCATTGAAAACACTTATAATATTGGTTGGGGCCACCTCTTAGTTTTTGGGTATTCTGAGCTTGTTGTGAACCTTGTATGTAAGATTTACTCTCCTAGCAACAAGTTGATGAAATAATACACCCAGACTGTTTGGGCACTTATCTCGAACCTATTATCTTTCAACATCACTCATGTTAAGAGGGAATTGAACTCAATGGCTGATCGATTAGTTGTTTTTGCAGCCTCTCCTAATCGGAAACTTCTGCCACACAGACTCGATTTCACTTTTCAATCTCTATATCATCCACATATCCTTGACAATATAGAATCTTGGAAGGTATTCCCTAACGATGAGAGAATTTGTGCTTTCATTCAAAATGAACCTTTTAAGCCCAAGGAGATTATATTCATAGAAGATAACAAGATTCCTAAAGGATTGAATCCCCTAGAAAGTTCATTTTCATCGAGTGATGTAGGAAATAAAGACAAACAAAAAGAAGAGGAGTCAAAAGGGAAGGTGGGTGAAACCATCTCCTTGAACATTGAGACACCCAAATCTCCAAAGAATGTTAAAATAGGTGCCTAATGTTCTGATGAAGAAAATATGAAGTTTGCCAAGATACTTGGTGGATTTCAAGATGTTTTTGCTTGGTCTTATGAGGATCTTTGTGGTTTTGATCCTGGTCTTATACAACATTCCCTCCCCATCAAGGAAGGCATAAAACTAGTTAGGAAAAAACAAAGACTTATCAACCCTGCACCGGAAGAAACTATTTGAAAATGATTGGAAGAAATCTTCAAGGCTGGTATCACCTTTCTAGTCAAGTATTCTCAATGGGTTTCAAATCTGATCCCTATCCAGAAAGCCATTGAACATATGATATTTTGCGTTGATTTTCATGTAGTTAAGAGGGCTATTACAAAAAGTTATTCTCCTCTCCCTAACATAGAAATGATTTTGCAGCAAGTCACAGGGTCACAGATGAAGCCCTTACTGAATGTTTTTTCCAGTTACAATCAAATCAAGGTAAAGGGGGAAGATGCTTACAAAACCACCTTTATCAATGATTGGGGTACCGTGACTTATGAACATATGCTTTCTGGCTTATTTGATGCAAGTAACACTTTTAAAAAACCTATACAAATAACTCTTGATGAATTGATCAATATTCATATCTATCTTGATGATCTAATTATATATGTTAAAGGGTTGTTAATTACCTCAGAGTTTCAAGTGTTATTTATGGGTCCCTTCAAAATTGTTGTTGTCCTGGATACTAACTCTTACATTCTAAAGGATTTACAAGAGCAATTGTTTTCCTAGAACACTAACGGTTCTCACTTGAAACATTACATGGGACCATCTTGAAGGGTTCTAACATTGTTTGGATTTTCTGTATATTAGTACTCTAGCTCTACTTTTATTTTTCCACTATTTTTCATTTCTTCTTACACTAGTTTGATTTCTACTTTCTGTTTTTAACAATTTCCTGTTGCTTTTACAATTATGTCATTTTATTTTTTGTTGTTTTAAATTTTTCATTTTTAATTCTGTTATGATTTTTATTTCTTTTTCATCTTATAGTTGATTTTGATCAAGATGTTGGATCATCTCTACCACAGTGACACTCCTGCAAGATATTTTTAGTCAATAACAATAAATCTTACACAACTATTACGATATTCCCCTGAAAGAACTCGAAATTGCTATCTTCTTTCACTGATGTCTTTTAAAAAGAAATTGGTTATCTCCCGCTTCTTTTTTTCCCATTTCTTCATCCATTTGAGAATTTAAAAGAGAAAGTCCATAGTTTTTCTCCTTGAGGTAAAGAGAAGATTCTAGTTGAGAAATTATGAACTCAATGGTAAACCCCCTCATATGTAACATTTTTCATGAATTATTCCCAAATTCTCGGTCATTTTTCCATTAAATCTGCTCACTTCCCCATGTTGCATAATCTTCCTGGTTATATATTCTTGACATGTTGTTCTTGGTCTGTGAAACCATGAGTTTTAAGTTCTAAATCTGTTGATAACAAATTTCCTTGTGGAATCGACAGTTTGTTGACGATAAAAATCACAACGAGGATTTTCCCCCCAAAGTATTGCTAAAGCCTATTATTATAAGCTAGTGATGTATATAATACTAATAGGCGGGACCCCCTTGTAGATTGGAATATCATATCTAGTTCTTATTTAATGTTTATGATGTTGTTTGACATTGCTTATAGGGTTCTACATGGTTGATGAAATCTTGGTTTTATTTGCGACATAATAGCAGATGGATAATGCATGTTATGTGTTGTTTCTAATTGCTCTAATCTCTAAATTCCATATTTTGTGAATAAATTATATCCACTGTGATCACATTGCTATTTAGCGCCATGATCTGTTACATGTTTCACTTGCACAAGACACGGGTTAGTAACATGAAATAAGAGCAAGTGAAAAGAGACCTATGGAAAAATCTAAGGAAGAAACTAAACTACGCTACTATGCTACACTATATGCATTGAAATTAAAGGACTGTTGTTAGTCCTAGCTAACAAAGTTAGTGGCTATACGATTTATTGAGTCATATGAAAACACACATGCTATGCATTATGGTACAGTTGGTAATGGTTAATGTGACATAGGGTAGCGCATTTGGCAAGTAATGGATGTTGGTTTCGATGCATGGTTTAATTGAATGGATTAATGGAATGGTTGGATGGCGTGTACTAAGTGATTAAATGAGTAAAGGATGGAATTGATGTGCATTTACTTCGCGTCACTCCATACCTCTCCCACTACCTGTCACCCTATCTTTGTTATTGTTCAATTGTGTTTCATTGTGGTTAAGCTCCAATTTTCAGGCAAAGGGAGAATTGCTCGATCAAGCTCGTGCTTTTAAGGATTTTTGGTTACAAGTATGTCTTTTTCTCCATCCATGAACCTGCTCTGGTTATGAAATAGATATTGGCTCGGTGATGTATGGGCCTGTGATTTTCTTGAGACTGGAAACTATGCAAACTTGTGATATTTATTTGGATTGGTTAGTTGTGTGTATTCACTGTAGATGAGAGGATTGGATAGTTGAAGTCACAATTTCCTTGATGATTCTATGTGGTGTAAGCCATGAAGGCTCTCTATTGTCTTATGGGTTTTTGCTTGAAGGGTTTCATTCGGTCCAGACTTGCCGATCATCTCCACACAGTTCTTGTAACATACCCAATCACATTTGGTTGCTGCATTTGATTTTGGAACCATCATGGGTCACTGCATATCATTTCACCTAGGTATGGGTTCGTTTATGTTATTGGTTTCTGCACAGTTGGTTGTAGTGGATATTATGCCAAAATGATTGCTTTAGGGTTGGTTGTTATTTCGTGGCTCTATCAACATTATTCGGGTTGATTGGGAAAAACACGAGGGTTATACCCTGCGTGTTCTTGGTGTTATTACGGACCAATTTGAAGCCTCTGCTCCTCTGTTCATAATCTCTCCTATATCGTGAACTGTCACCCTGTCTGCAAAGTTATTGGTGATATGGCTTGTCTATCCATCATATGGTCTCGAAATTTTCTCACCCACTATTGATGGTCGACTCCAATCTCCCTTTGTTGGTCCACAAAGCGAACCCTTGATTACTCAAAGATCATTTTGATTATTCAAAGATTGGTTTTAATCAATGGAGCGAGTTATATTGTTATGAGTTGGTGGGGTATCATCAACAGTAGTTGATTGTTGGCTTGTCTTTGTTGATAACGTTGACAGTGGTTTTGGCTATTAGTATTTAGTCACTACATTGTTTATTATAACAGTCGAATCAATAGCTCAGCATGGTTAACTGGTTGATTTGAGAAATGGGATTGGATACACAGTTGTTGTCTCTTACATTGTAATAATTGGATTGTTAACCCAACACTATTTTATAGTTGATTAAGTCACAACGATGCTTCGTGCATGATGTGTTGGTATGTGTGGGTTTCCTACAACTGAATTGATGGTTGTTGTTACCATGTGTTTTAATTGGCAATCGGGAGTATTGCAATTTAAAATCATCATAGTCGTGACTTGGCTTTCCACTGCATATGGTTATGGATATCATTTGATTACACCATCATATATGGGCACGGGTTTTATAACAATATGATTTCATTGCAATTTGATTATTAAATTGATTAGAGGAATGGAATTGGGTACGATTTTTGTGTCTGTGTTTGATTAAGGAAATAATTCATGGATAGTGGTTGATTTTTTGATGTTGAACATAGAGGAAACAAGTGACTGTGTGTTCATTTGGAAATTGTTTTGAAATATTAAATGGGACAATTGAGAAGAAACAAAACTCTTATACAGGTTGTTTTGAAGGAATATTGTTTTGAGTTTGATGACATTGTGTTAAAGATTTAATTGCGAACAGTGAGCAAGTTAATACACAGAAAGGAGTAAATTATGCGCATTAGTTGTTAAATTGATCACAATGATTATTTGGTCAGTGTTGGATCTTTTACATTTAATACAAATGGTTTTATGGATTAATTAATTAATTTTACAAATAATATCTGCTCTCTTTCCCTACCATTATTTCACTTTTCGCTAATTACAATCCCTCGCCTTCCTATATTCATTTTTCACTCCCTGTTTCTAAAATTTAATTATAGTTAAGAGGATTTTTGTATTGTAATAGTTTGAAATTGCAGTTTTTTGGACGGATTACAGTGACATGTTCTTTGGTTTACATTATAGTTGATTGTTTGTTTTCTGTGAGAAGTAACCATGATTATTTTCCCCCTCATTTTAACATTTTTCGCTCAATACAAACCCCTCGCATATCCTAGAATCTTTGTTCACCCCCTGCTCATTTACAACTATTAAACAATTTGTATGGATTGGATTGCATGAGTCTGATATGTTACTGAGCCAAGATTTGTTTCATATTTTAAAAAGAGTGTCATCTATGGTTGTTAAAGAAATTATTTGCTAATCAATCATGCATACAGGATTGATCTTTTTCAGCCGAGGTAGCCATGGAAGAGTCGATCAAGGAAGAGGTAATTGGAACAGAGGCCTTAGAAGGACAAGATTCTCCATGCATTTTGATGCAGACTCGCAATGGTTAGGCCAGCTATTTCAGGATGGGTTTTTCAATTGGATTGGACAATGAGTGGTCCAACCTAAACCTGAAAGGCCTCCCTTCCAATCTCCACAAGCCCCTGGTATTCCCGTGCCCCCTCATGTCTCATTGCAACACAAGGTTCCCGAAAACGATGGCTGGCAAGAGATTGTCCACCTGACAATCTCCCAACATCGTGGATGGCTCAATTTCTATTTAACTGCACCCCCTCCTATCAATTAGATTGTCCAAGATGTCCTTGTCCACTCACTAGTTCAGTCTTCACATGCTAGAAAAAGGTTGAAAATCAAGGCCCACCATGCCTCTAACAAAGGAAAAGCCATCGTTGCCCCTTCCTCACCCTCCAATGGCTTTGATAAATATGTGTCCTCCCCGATGCATTTGAGGGACGATTGTTCTCATGTGATCAACGAGATTAGGCCTAAAGGATAAACACATCCAAAGGCAAATTCAAAGAGATCAAAAGGTGATAGCAACAACAAGGGAAAGATTGCATCTCAGAGTAGAAAAAATGGATTTTAAGTTTTATTTTATTTACTGTTGATGAAAATTGACTTTAGAAGTTTTGGACAACATGGTTTTTTGGATATATGAGTAATATATTTTTGGAAATAATTTCAAATATCAATGAGATAAATTTTCACACATGAATGTGATGATGGGAGTCACAAGGAGAGATGTTTTTGTTTAATTAACTAGTTATGTTATGATTGTTAAGAGCTAAAGTGGAGTCACAAGGGGTCCCACCTATTAGTTATTATTTATTTAAAACACTTATTATGATTTATTACTTTTCCCTCTAACTAAAAAGTTGGTTGAGTTTTTAGTTAACTTAACTAATGAAGTAGTTCAACTACTTCAACCAATTGTAATTTTCTTAAAGGAAAAAGGAAAGGGAGGAACAAAGGAAGATAGAAGGAGAATCATACTAAGGTTTTCTCTTTGAGTTTGTGTTGAGATGGTTCATTTTTCATTCATTCCTTAATTTATCACAAGCCTAATTTTTTTTTATGATAGCAGGGTCTTATTGTATACAACAAGATTCAACGTTGAATTACATAATTCAGACACTTGTTTTTTAGTGGTGTTAATCTATCTTTGATAGTCTGTGTAGACTTGTCTGTTTGTGAATTAGTTTTCATGACTGACAAAGGTTATTGTGTAGAGTCGAGTGGGAAACAATTTGTGGCAAGATGATCTGGCTTTTAGAGTTCAGTTTTTTATTTTATGTCAGAAGTCCTTTTGTATGTTTCATCAGAACATCTAAGTTTGACTTTGGTCCAAAACTTCTTCACAAAATTTTGTAAAGAGGATGACTCTTTGATGAATTGGAATGAAATAAAGGATTTATTTATGTCTCATATGTCTTGATTATCGACTTGGTGTCTTTACTTCTGTCTCTACATTTATTTCAACAACTGTTATATTCATAAAATCACATAAATAATGATTTTTTCAGCAATCTTTTATTTATAAAAAAAACTAGCCTAAGCACTTGTAATCAATACTTGTGAGTTAGGATATTAATTTTGATGGCTATAAACATAGGGTGATATTCCCGTTCATTTTTCTTTAGCCAAGCAGAATCTGAAAATGCTTGAGTAAGATCATTTCATATCTTTTCCTCAACACTCTTCAAAGCTGCAAAAGAATTGTTACTACAAATCCCAACCCTGTTTGGGTTTGGAGAATATGCCTGCACCTAGGGTTATGCAACCAGGGTTATGAGAGATTTGCTCATGCTTCCCAATGATGAAATTATGATAATCAAGGGAGCTAAGAAAGGGACGAAATCTTGGAAGTGTTCCCTGGTATTGTTCTAGCATTTTTATTACATATCATCTTTTCTCTAAGGTTGCTCCCCTGGTTAGTTCTAGTTCTTGGTCTCTTTCATTTCTATGTTTTTCTATGTTTGTAAAGTTCCATCGTTTTATTTTATATGGGCTATTGTTTTATAAGTAACATTTTGGTTCAGAAGAAAACTCGCTTCATAAACTTGGTCTTTACAGGCACTTAATCATGTTTCTTAAAGTATTTTCTCTTAGTTTGAGTACCAAATTCCGACAAACTTAACTCGACATGTTCACCAGCATCCACCTTAGCTTGTGTATTATCAATACCTTCAAGAAATGCAAAGGAACCTCCGCCAAACCTGGGCGTTCACTACGTGGAGGCTCCATGCTCAAGTTGGGGGTGTTCTCTTCTTCCTTCTCACAGTCTCACAATCAATATCCTCATTCTTCACCCTCTTCCTCTTCCTCTTCAAACACTTTTCAGATTCCAACACGATAAATTCTTGTCACTTGTCCCCCAACTTGCATATGTTCAGTTTGCGCCCTCTCTCTTTCCCTGGTGGCTTCAAAGTCTTAGTACTCTAGGAACCCTTCTGTAGTTGCACCAATGGCTTCCTCCCCTCTTCTTCTTCTATTTGACCATGACCTTCTGGGTCTTAGTTCTCTTAGTATGCTTAGTGCCCACTGATGACTGCTACCACTACACGAGTTGTTGGAAATGGTGCTTCTGAATAACATCATTGCTTCCCATTGTTTTGCATGTAATGGAGCTCACCCTAGAGGGATTCTCCCTCCGCATGTGGCTCTAGCTCTGAAACTACATATTATAACCTTATGATTATTTTTTTTGAATTATTTCTAAAATTGAATCTTTTTACATATTTTGTATCCAAGATGGTGGTTGTATGGTAGGCAAATAGCCCACTAGTGCTTAACTGGTCCGAGTATGAATACAGTTTGAATGTTGATGATGACTAGGCGTTGAGAGCTTGACTATTGTAGACGAGATTTCTTCCTCAGATGTGGCTTCTCACTAAAAAAAGATGCAATTATACAAGAAACCAGAAACCACTTCCCCATGAAAAAGAGAAGGCAATGGGTGGGAAAAGGTTCGCCTATGAAAAAAGAAGGCAGTGGGTGGGAAAAGGTATAGACTTAGGCTTTCCTCATGAACATTGGTAGGAAGCTATTCGAGTTTGGTTCCCATTGTGAACAGGAATAAGAGAAAAAAGGACGGGCATCTTTCTTCAGATAGGAGCTTGCAAAGGATACACGAAGGTTACACACATGTTACAAAGTGGAAGGTGGTGGAAACTCACATGACACACACTTGTAGTCTTCATATGGGAGCTTGCAAAGGATACACGAAGGTTACACACATGTTACCAAGTGGAAGGTGGTGGAAACTCACACGACACACACTTGTAGATTGCAGTGTTAGACAATGTGCAGCGTAGATAATGCATAGTGTTAGTGCTCATAATTAATATGAATTAACTACGTTGTTAGACTACACTGCTCATAACCAATGACTATTTTGTTTTTGAAAATTAATTTTAAACACTGACAAATAACCAAAATAAATTGGCATACACCAGCCTTAAAAAAGTCACATTAACACTATGAAAACAAATGAGAAATTGAATAGAAGGGTTAAAAAGTCACATTAAGATTATGTGAACAAATGAGAAATCGAATTGAATAGAAGGAATTGAAAAATTAGTAATTTTTTATTTTTTATTTTTAAATTAAAATTAATATATCAATTTAAACAAAAATTTTGGCAGGTAAAACAATAATGAGAGGTCAAAATTGTATGACTACGTGCCAGAGTACTATAATCCCTCGTTTGCAGAATGAATGTTTCTTTTAGAAGTAAAAATCTACTATTTATTTCCAATCTATCTGATTGCTTTGAGTTGTATTATGTGAATCTTTAATAAAATGTATTGCAGAATGAATATGTGAATCTTTACTAAAATGTATTGCAGAAAGAATGTTTCTACTATTTATTTCCAATCTATCCAATTGCTTTGAATTGTATTATGTGAATCTTTAATAAAATGTAGTAACGATATTATCTAAGATGAATTTAACTAGTTTTTTGTTATTAGAAACTTAGAGTAAGTCCAACAAATTAGCAATAAAATATCCCAAGATGATAGAGCAATGGTGGCCCAAACAAGGCACAACTGCCCATGGAATTCAGAGCAATACAACACTATGGGTAGAAAAGATGCCACTCTATGGTAATTGGCATCTGTCTTGAAATATACTACTACTAAAACAAGAGCTAGCCCACTTGCTAAATTCTTGGAAGCATTTAAGGACTGGCATTATTAAACCCAAAACTCATTTTGATGCAGCACCCCTACCTCAGCAGGGTCTACCGACTTCCTGGTTTAGGATCGTTCTTAATCTTCTCTGAGCTGAAATGGCTCCTCGGTTCCCGCTGGAACCTTCAACAAACAATTCCATGGGTCCTTATGAAACTCTACCCATGCGAGTTAGAACCAGGCGTAAGCTTCCTCCACATGACCACTGGCTGTCATTGCACGCTTATCAAAAGGTGCTTCGCGAATCGCGACGTCGGGTATTTTACTGTGAGCCAACCCAAATCTACGAATTTTGAACTCTCGAATTGGAGCCTAGCGCTTTCTAGCTCCATTCCTTAACTTCCATCGATGTGACCTTTGTCCATGACCCGAGGCTCAACTCTCAAGTGCTTCATGATTTTTCACTTCGTGACTTCACATCTCGTGAAGCTTGCTTGCTCGTCCTTCCAAAACCTGAACTAGCAAGTTCCGCTCACCAAATCAATGGTCCAAAATCCCTACGATACAACGGTCCTAATCTCCTTTGCGAATCGGGACTTCGCGTTTGGTGAAGTTCGACAGTGGCTTCCTCCCTTTTCCCAATTCCTAAACTTGCAAAATTTTTCGAACCAGATCTACGGTCCAGATCCCTCCTTCGATCAACGGCTGTGATCCTTTCGTGAACTCGGAATTCATGAGTTCTCATGACTCAATCTCTGACTTCCCGAGTTGCGAGTTAGTGAAATACTGATCTCTCGCCACGTGTCCCTTCTCGATGGACGGTCAGGATTTTTGTGGCTCCTGACTCTTCGGGTATCCTCCTATGCACTTTCAAAGGGTTAATCCTTGTGCACTTACCTCTGGATCCAACATCGAACGGATGTTGGTCCACACGTTCAGATCCTATGTTCCATATCTGATCTTCTCCTGTGCACTCTTCTGAGTGTCTGGACGTGAGATTCAATGATCCAGATCTCTTCCTCTGTAGCTGATCTAACAGCTATTGTCACTCCTCCTCCTCCTGAGATTGCAATTTCTCCCAAATTTGAAAGAATTAAAATGTTTCAAAGGCCTCGACCTTTGATTCCTTTGTGAGCCTGACTACTTGGGTCTCGTTTGCGTTCTGAAGACTTTGTCTCTTCTGAGCTTGTGAACTGGCTCAGATCTCCAAAGGGTCTCGGGCCTTCCTGTTCCTTAGAATATTTTCGGTGCCCTCTTGGCACACTTTGCGCTTGACCTCCTGAGCTTTCGAACTTGAAAAAAGTTCCCTCTGTGCGCACTCCTTGGGCTCTAAGTAGCCTTCAGATGGATGTCTTTCAACACTTCGTCTGAGTGTTGGCCTAGTGCACTCCTTGCACATGTCTTTCTCCAGAGTGTTCAACAACCCTGTATCAAGTTTGAGCCTCAACTGCTCAGACCTCAAAGGTCTTTGTTCCTTCCACTACTTGAAGGGATATAAGTACCCTCTTGGTAACTCATGCTCAAGCACTCCTTGCCGATTCGATAGAGTATTCAGTAACTCTATGAGTGTCTCTCCTTGACACTTCTATTCTTACAGAACTCAAAATATAGTTATCTTGTACACTCCTTGCACATGCTCAATGCCCTCCTGGCAGAGCTCTACAAAACTTTCAGTAGTTCTGTCTCTCTGTGCCTTCTCTGCACAGTCTTCCCTCTAGAGTATTCAGTAACTCTGTGAGTGTCTCTTGAGTCTTCAAACTATCCTGGTGTGTCTGCCTGGCATGTTCTCCTCTGAAATCGACAGAGAGAATTAGATGCGCACTCCTTGCGCTAGTGACAAAATTTCTAACGTCTTGTTGTACACTCCTTGCATAACCTAAAGAACATAGAAACAATTTAACAAACCCACAGACAGAGAATTATATCTATCCCTGCATATGGAATCTATTCATACATATATAGAAGAAATGAACACACAAATGACATTCAATTGCATAAACACACACAGACAACTCATGGGAAAGAAAAGTTGATTTATATTAATCTCAGAATGTCTATACAAGGGTTACAAAGACTAGACTGCAACAAAGTCTTGGTTTTCTCCTCTCTTGAGCACTCTCTCTCTTGATTTCTTCTCTACATCCTCGTTCTTCTCTAATCTCCCCTAATGAATATAGATACAAATATATTTTACAAAAGAGCGTCTCCTTGAGCCTTTCCCTCCAAGCTACCTACTCTCATTAATTACAATTAATTTTGCATTCAATGGATGTGTAGTCCGGATTGGGTCTAGATCTCATCAGCCTGTCAATCATAAAGGCGATACCAACCTATAGCCTGCTCAAAGGCAATGACCTGGCTCTTCCAGCTTTACACATTAAATTACAATTTGAAATTTGAAATGAGGGAAAAATGAGAGGGTTGGTGCCTCTCCCCTCCTTGAATGTGCGTTGATGTGTTGTCTAGTTGGCATGTTGCTGAGTTGGAGCGATGCTCCTGCATCATACTCCACTGCTATGAAAAATTCATGAGATCCTTCTCATGAGATTCCCAACTCTGTTGAAATCCTCCTGGATCCCAAACTCTCTTCTGGAGCTGTCCATCTGCTCAACTACTTTGTTGCTGCTTCTTCTCCTTCCCTACTGCTATGGTAGGCTCTCCTTTGTTCATCTTCTTCCTGTTGACAAATTCTATTGCTGACCTCAACATCATCCTTCTTATCTCCTCAATCACCTCGTCCAACTGCTTCGCTGGATGGCTCTTCTTTTGCAGCCTGCTCTGCTGCACCTCCTCCTTGTCAATGGGTAGATCAACCTGATCTCCCATATTGTTTTATTTTTCTGTGGCATTAGCTCACCACCCTGCTGCAAACTTCAATTCTGCAGTCTCACCAATGAGTTGTTGTTCAACTTGTTTCTCTAAAACATTTGCTTCTAACCAATTCTCCTTGTGCTGGTTCAACTTCGGCTTCCTCCAGCTGCTCTTCAGACTGAAATTCTGCTTCATCTTCTACTACATGCTTCAGTTCTGCAGTCATCTCTTGTTCAACTTCCTAGATGAAATTTCTGAGCAATTCTATCGAATGCTCTTCTCCTACGATTTTCCTGACTATCTCCTGGAAACCATCTTCTAGTTCCAGATTGTTCAACCAATCCTCCAACATCTCCAACTCCTTCTCCCATGGAGTGAACATCTCAACTACATGATTTTATTTTGTTGGGGCAGACATTAGTATCTGCTCCTTCTCCTCCTCTTTGATAGTCACTGTTGGTTGTTTTTCTTCTGTTGTTCCATCTGCAACACATGCTCCGACCTCAACTAGGTTGCCTGGTAGGAATACCTCAATTCCTCCAATGATTAGAATGCATTTCTGATCCTCCTCCATCAGCACACCTTGCTCATATGAACTCTCAACTGAGTTCATCTCTCCTTTTCCCATCTGGAAATATGATATTTCTCTTCTTCCCTCCTGGCAGTCTATAAGATCCTCCAATGATCCCATCTCATTGCCCACCTAGAAGTCTTTGAGATCATCCACCGATCTCTTATCCTCATCATCATTGAGACTCTTCCCAGCTTTTGGCTCACAGATGTGAACCATTTCCTCTATGTCCCTGAGGTTTTCAACATACCTCAGCCATACTCTGAACAATCTTTGTTGTCCTCTGGTCAAGAATCTCTTGACTGGTCACTTCACCTTCTTCTTCATGGGCCACTCATACACCCAATGCACTTTTTCATCCTACTGCATTTTAAATGCAATCTTTTCCATTCTTACTCTCATCTCATCAAGCTCTAGATCCATCTTTGGATTGCATTTCTGCATGTAGTCTTCTCTTTGACCACACTCATGGACTTCAGTAGCCATTGTCACCTTCTACCTGCCCTCCTGGAAATCCTATGAATCACTCTACATCAGAGAGCATCTCCATATTCTCCTACAACTCACCTGGTTGTTTAAATTTTTGTTGTTGCATATGTGCAACAACCTTCTCACAGAGCATCAATACTCTACCTTCTTTTCACCTACTGTCTACAGGAAAATTTGAACTTCTGATACCACTTGATGTTATCATATTATCTCATTTTACTGTCTCCCTCTTGTCTATTTTCTGCAAACACAATTCAGTCTTTCCCTCTTTTTCTTTCGCCTGAAATCTACAAACGAAAATTCACCTCTTGATTCTACTTGATGTAGTCAGACTGTCTTCTGCTTTCTATGCCTCCCTTTGCTTGCTGTCTACAGACAAAAAGTGGCTTTGATACCACCTGATGAAATCATACTATCTCCTTTAACTCTTGCCTACTACATGAAAAAAATGATAATGACTTCCTCCTTTTTCTCCTTCGCCTAAAATTTATAGACGAAAATCAGCTTTGATACCACCTGATGTAGCCCCCCTACCTCAGCAGGGTCTACTGACCTCCCGGTCTCGGATCATTATTAATCTTCTTTGAGCCGAAATGGCTCCTCTGTTCTCGTTGGAACCTTAAACAAACAACTCCATAGGTCCTTATGAAACTCCGCCCGTGCAAATTAGCACCAGGCATAAGCTTCCTCCACATGACCACTAGCTGTGGCCGCACGCCTATCAAAAGGCGCTTCATGACTCATGACGTCGGGTATTTCACTGTGAGCCAACCCGACTCTCCGACTTCCGAACTCTCGAACTGGAGCCTAGCGCTTGCTAACTTTGTTCCTTAACTTCATGTGACCTTTGGCCATGACCCAGAGCTCAACTCTCAAGCGCTTCGCAATTTCGCACTTCGCGACTCCACGTCTCGTGAAGTTTTCTTTCTCATCCTTCTGAAACCCAAACTAGTGAGTTCCACTCACCAAATCAACGGTCCACAATCCCCACGATCCAACGGTCCTGATCTCCTTCATGAATCTAGACTTTGCATTTCACGAAGTTCCACAGTGGCTTCCTCCCTTCTCCCGATTCTCGAACTTGGGAACTTTTCAGGACCAAATCTATGGTCCAGATCCCTCCTTTGAACAATGGTTGTGATCCTTTCGTGAACTCCGACTTCGCGAGTTCTCATGACTCCTATCTCTAACTTCCCGAGTTGCGAGTGAGAGAAATGTTGATCTCTCGCCATGTGTCCCTTCTCGATGGCTCAGGGTTTTTGCGGCTCCTGACTCTTCAAGTATCCTCCTGTGCACTGTCAAAGGGTTAAGCCTCGTGCACTTACCTCTGGATCCAACAACTATTGGTCCGTGTGCTCAGATCCTACGGTCCAAATATGATCTTCTCTTGTGCGCTCTTCTGAGTATCTGGACATGAGATTCAACGATCCAGATCTCTTCCTCTACAACTGATATAACGGCTGCTATCGCTCCTCCTCCTGAGCTTTCAATTTCTCCCGACTTTGGAAGAATTCAAATTTTTCAAAGGCCTCGACCTTTGATTCCTCTGTGAGCCGGACTACTTGGTTCTTGTCTTCATTCTGAAGACATTGTCTCTCCTTAGCTTGTGAACTGACTCAGATCTCCAAAGGGTCTCAGGCCTCCTTTTTCCTTGGAATATTTCCGGTTTCCTCCTGGAACACTTTGTGCTCGACCTCCTGACCTTTCGAACTTGAAACAAGTTCTCTTTATGCGCACTCCTTACGCTTTGACTAGCCTTCAGATGGTTGTCTTTCAACTCTTCGTCTAAGTGTTGGCCTGGTCCACTCCCTACACAAGTCTTTCTCCAGAGTGTTGAACAACCCTATATCAACCTTGAGCTTCAACTGCTTGGACCTCAAAGGTCTTTATCCCTTCCACTCCTTGAAGGGATATAAGTGCCCTCTTGGCAACTTATGCTCAAGCACTCCTTGCTGAGCCAACAAAGTATTCAGTAACTTTGTGAGTGTCTCTCCTTGACACTTCTCTTCTTATAAAACTAAAAACGAAGTTCTCTTGTGCACTCCTTGCACCTGCTCAATGCCCTCCTGGCAGAGCTCTACATAACCTTCAGTAGTTATGTCTCTTTGTGCCTTCTCTGCATAGTCTTCCCTCCAAAGTATTCAGTAACTCTGTGACTGTCTCTTGAGTCTGCAAACTATTGTGGTGTGCCTGCCTCACACGTTCTCCTCTGAACTCGACAGAGAGATTGAGATGCATACTCCTTTTGTTGGCTATATAACTTCTAACATCCTGTTGTGCACTCCTTGCACAACCTAAAGAACCCAAAAACAATTTAACAAACCCATAGACAAAGAATTCTATCTGTCCTTGAAGATGGAATCTATTCATACATCTACAACATAAATGAACACACAAATGACATTCAATTGCATAAACACACATAGACAACTCATCGGCAGGAAAAACTACTTTATATTAATCTTAGAATGTCTGTACAAGGGTTACAAAGACTGGACTACAATAGAGTCTCAGTTCTCTCCTCTTTTGAGCTCTCTCTCTCTCTCTCTCTCTCTCTCTCTCTCTCTCTACATCCTCATTCTTCTCTAATCTCCCCTAATGAATCTAGATACAAAGATCTTTTACAAAAGAGGGGATCCTTGAGCCTTTCCTTCCAAGCTACCTACTCTCATTAATTACAATGAATTTTACATTCAATGGCTATCTAGTCCGGATCGGGTCTAGATCTAATCAGCCTATCAACCATAAAGGCGACACCAATCTACAGCCTGCTCAAAGGCAACAGTCTAGCTTTTCCAACCTTACACATTAAATTACAATTTGAAATTTGAAATGAGGGAAAAACGAGAAAGTTGGCGCCTCTCCCCTCCTCAATGTGCACTGATGTGTTGTCTAACTGTTGCTAAATTGGAACAATGCTCCTGCATCACATTTCTTCTATGTTCGGAAAAAATACAAAAAACAAACCAAAATAAACCGAATTCTGGAGAAGTGAACCCATAAATTGTGGAAGCACGATATATTGATTGTAATTGCTCACCCAAATAATGGGAAAAAACCTTCTCACTAAATGAGAATCAAAAACCACTAATGAAAATAAGAACAATCCACTTTTTATTGGAGCCAGCCCACTTGCTAAATTCTTAGAAGCATTTAAGGACGGGCATTATTAAACCCAAAACCAAACTCATTTCTTATGTGTTTGGAATAAATACAGAAAACAAACCAAAATAAACCCAATTCTGGAGAACTGAACCCATAAATTGTGGAAGCACAATAGATTGACTGTAATTGCTCACCCAAATAATGGGGAAAACCTTCTCTCTAGATGAGAGTCAAAAACCATTAACGGGAATAAGAACAATCCACTTTTTATTGGTGGTTAAACGTTTAACTTTTGGTTTTTCCAAAGGTGAGAGTCAAAAACCATTAACGGGAATAAGAACAATCCACTTTTTATTGGTGTTGGTTAAACGTTTAACTTTTGGTTTTTCCAAAGTTCGGTGATGTAAGCATGTTGAAAAACCACTGAACCTATAAACTTAACTACTTAAATCTACTTATCTAACCCCAACCATTCCTCACCATTTCGGGTAAAATCAAACTGAAAAAATCGCGAAAAAACCAACAGTGCACACTGTCAAAAACTATGATCAATCAGAAATTACAAGTTAAGACCCACTCGTTATCAGAATCGACAATACAGAGGGCAAAAGTATCAGAATCGACAATAGAGAGGGCAAAAGTAACAGTTAGAGCAGGAAATAATCAATTTGTTCCTTTTTCTTCTCAAGCATACTCTTTGAAACCGTGGGATGAAAGGAGTTCTCAAGTATCTGTCCGCTCGAATTCTATTTGAAGAACTGTTATCAGAAAATCTGACATCCGGCAACCCTGTCATGTCCGAGTTGTCTTCCTCCTATTTGCGCTTCTTCTTGTTTGGATGAGAAGCTGCGGACCCGATGGATTATTTATCCATATTGATGGATTATTTGATGGTATTCATTCTTGTTCAGCTCTTGGAATCTCCAGTAGGTGCATTGTTGACGATGCACGTGATAATAAAGTCAGGCAGCAAACATACCTGATTGGCAAAAGCCCAAAACAGCACCCCAACAAACACACTTCCCCATAGCTCTGCCATGACATAAAACACACAAAACTTTCATATACGAAGAATAGCAATCGGTCCCAAAAAGCTCGGACCTAACATCTGAACAAGCTTATCTGCCAACCTTGTGGGATGCAAACCATCTTTGAGAGGATATAGAAAAAGCCCAAATGCACCGAAGAAGTCAATGAAGGGGAATATGCAGGTATAAAAGAGTGCTTCTTTGGATAGCACATTAGAAAGCTCAGTGTAGAGTGCTTCTTCCGGAAGCTCACGAAAGCTGAAATTTTGTTTTCGATTTCTATAAATTGATGGAATATTATGGCATTAGCTCTGCAATGGCGAGATTTCTAGGTTGCGCGGCCGATCCTCGTCCTCCGATTGGAATTTGCAGCATGTTGCTGCGGATACGGGCCTCGAGGGTAATTATGCCCTTTAATTATTCGATTGATGGAATGATTTTTATTTTTGGGTATAATTCATATGGGAAATTGATCGCTGGCTTGGGATTTCGTTTGCGTTTAACTGACAACAGTAGTTTTCAGATGGTTTTTTAATTGGGCTCTGCTGAAGTTGTAATCTTTGAATGCTTTTCATTTTGATACAGTTGATTGTAGTGCTTTTAAACAATTTTCAATTGGGTTCAGCCCCAATGTTGTAATCTGTGAATGGTTTTCTTTTAGGTTCAGCTGATTGAACTGATTTTTAGATGAATTTTCATTGGGGTTTGGTTGATGGTAGTGATTTTTAATTAATTTTCATTTGGGTTGATTCATTCTGGGAATTAATTAATGGTTTGGATTAATTATTGTTAGCTTACTTAATGTTAAAATCATTTTCTTTTTTCTAATAGGTTGGATTTCGTTAAATTAAATGAATCATCTTCATTTGGATTTTGGATTTAGTGAGAATCATCTTCATTTGGGTTTAGTACAATGCGTGTTTTTTACTATTTTTCATCAGAGGTTTATTCATTCTGGGAATTAACTTGTGGGTTTGATTTTGATCATCGAATGTTTTGTGGATAAAATGAATTTTCATTGGGGCTAGTTGATAGTAGTGATTTTAAATTAACTTTCATTTATGGGGTTGATTCATTATGGGAATTGAATTGCTATGTCCAGAGGAAAACTTGACTAGGTTTTTTTTGACGCCAGGTATTCTAATTTATAAAATAAACAAAATTTAGTTTGTTAAGCAAAATACCTTTGCCTCTTTGAAAAAAAATTCCTTTGTTAGGAACAAAAAATTTCATTTGCTACTAAAAGTTATCACGCTCGTTAGGAACAATTTTTTTTACATGGTTATATGGTTTGTATTATGGGTTGCAGCAGAACGCTATTCCGTGAAAAGCATATTCAAAGCTGGGTAGTCACCGCAACTAAACTGGCTGTGCTTGCATGAGTGTCCGTATCCTGGCCTACCTCCCTGGATTCCATTACTGAATTTAAGAGTTTTACAAATAAAAGGAAGCAAATTGTAAATTTTGTAGCGATTTGAGTCTAGGTAATGTAATTTCTCTACAAAATGTTGCTTTTTATATTGTAAAAGTATTATGTCTTCATGTGATACAATGTACAAAAATGGACATATTAAACCCACTTTGGAAAAGTGAACATTTCAGCCACCTCTGCAGTTGAGGGAGTTGAATATTAAGGCTTGTCGTTTGAAGATTCTAAAGTCTATAGGGAAAAGTTGAAGGATCTCCAAAAATTTATTCTTCAGTGCACTCCATATGTTAAGATTCCCAAGTTCAGAGGGAAGTTGAAGCATCTCCAAAAAATTGTTCTTCTCTGCACTGGATATAGGGATGCGGTTATGCAAACTTTGCCATAGGAGTTCTGTGAGAGCGGTTTCGCATTATGACAGAGCAATCAGAAATCCGATCAAAGTTATCAAGCTATTTGCAAATGACAATTTTTGTCGAATTTTTTAAATGACAAATGACAATTTGGGAAAATTTGCAAATGACAATTTTTGTCAAATTTTTTAATGTGTTGGGCAGAATAAATAACACAAAATTTTGGTCTAAATATTTTTTCAACCGAATGTTAAATCTAACGGTGCCATGGAAATTTGTGCCACCGGATTGTCCCAGACTTTTTTTTATGTTATAACACAATTTTCAGCCAAAATATATTTTTAGTGGAAAAAGTAGTTCGGCCAAAAGTTTATTTATATATATCCCTTTGAATAGTTTGGCTCCTGTCATTTTATATGCACAGTCGATGTGAACGCCACCCAAGAAACACCAACAACACTTGAGCGACATCTGAGCAACACCAACAACACCGATTTGTGGGTTTACTCCACTGCTTGCTAGGTCAGTTATAAGTTATTTTGTTTTTAAAAAAATAATTTTTTTACAGATAAAAAATGTGCATGGAGTATAAGGCCAGGTCTCCTACTCCAATTTTGTTGTTGTATTGTACGTTTCTTGAAAATGATTCATTGATTAGAAGAGAAACACTTTGAACAGATAAGTTAAAATTCTGCTCTGATTGATACATTTTGCTGTTGAATTTTTGTTTTGGTTTACAAAAATAATTTGTGTCAGCAAAATACTAAGAATGTTGTGTTTACTTTTGTCACTAGATGTATCTGTTCTGCGGGTAATATCAAAGCTCTGCATTATAAAATTTCCAAGTCCAAAATTCCTTCTTACAAGCAGTGGTTATTTTTGGCCTTAAATGAGGAGCTTCCATTGACACTTGTACAAGTGTTAAGGGCTTTCCTTATTGGTCTACACCACTACATGATGTTATTCCTGATTGTAGCATTCTTTGTTTTGTTTGACTGTGTTAAAGCTCCTCGATTGGGGCTTGGAGATAGGTATATGTTTACGATGGTTGTTGATCAACTTCTCAGAGTCATGACATTTGTAGCAACAATCCTTCCTTCTGCTTGGCCATGTTGTGCCTCTACTCAATTTGATGTTCCTAACCATCCCCATCCCTAACCATCCCCATCCTTGGGCATATTCATCTGATCCTAATATGGTTAATGGTGAGTAAATGTGCACAGTTTTTCCATAGTGAAGTTGCATAAGCAGAAATACAAAAATATAATAATTTATATAAGTGATGAGGATCTCTAACAACACTCTAAGCTTGTGAATGCATTGAAAGTTGTGAATTGATTCAGTCTTTTCTCATGCCATTCTAAATAAATTTTATCTTTGTTTTTTGGTAAAATACATGTTGTCTTATATTACATAGAAAAATATATTGTACCAATCATTGTCAACAACAATTAATATCTGGAAATATTCAAATAACTAAGTGATTCTATTAAACAGGGTTCTTGTGTCATTCTGAAAGTGAATGTGTGTTAGATGAAGTGACATTTTAAACTACCATGTATGTTGAGATTTAACAACATTTGACTGTTAAATAGTAGTTATATTTTCCATTAGCTAAATGGTTACACTTTTACATCCATGATTATCATAAACCTAAACTCCTCTAAAAGAGTGTCAAGGAAAATGGGTCTCATCAGTAACCAACAATTTTTTTTTTCTGTATCTTGTCTTTTTAGGGCATACTTTCCTTCTTACTTGTCTAATTAACCATGTGACAATGACAAAAAAGATTGATGAAAGTTATGGAGGCAATCTAGTAAATATAGAAATTTGTTAAATAGTAGGTCATACATAACATTAAATATAGAAAATTAGAAAACAATAAAGGCCAACAAACCTCCCTTTTTCGTATGAGCTACTATATTGAATCTTAATCCATGATGCTTTGCCTTAGAGGCATGATCTTTGGGTTATAAAAGTATCTTTTACTATCCAACATAACTTATTCCATATGATCAACTTTACAAATATATAAACCATATGAACAACATATATACTAAATATTGGAAGACTTAATAGAAATACAAAACAATGCTACATGGGAACACTTAATTTAGACTTCTAAAGGATGCACACAATTTTTTCAAAAAAATCAATAAGAAAGCGCAATTGACTTTAAGTCCAATAAGCACTTGAGAAGTATTATGTTCAAGATATCTATAAACTGTGAAAAACCGGAGGTCAATCGGCAATCGGGTATCGACGTTTAAAAGCACCCGATACAAAACGAAAATAAATATTCCCAAAATGTGAAAATGAAGATTATTGGAATTCGGGGTTTGACATTTACAAATACCCAATGTAAAAACAAAACAACTATAATTGCCGAATCGCGAAATGGTTTTGGCGTTTAACAACACCCAACACACACAAAAAAAAAATTATTGCCGAAATGCGAATAGACTTTGGGCCCACCAATTTGGGTTCGGGCTTTTGAGACTAAAGAACTCTACGCACTTTTTAACAAGTAAACTCCGAATAAATGTGGCACTGGTTTCGCAATCGGTAAAACCAAATAATTACTGTGTTTAGTCAAACTGAAATCAAGAAATCAAACAAGTTTACAAACTTAATAAAAACAGGGTAAAAAAGGAGAGAACACCTCTGAATACAAATCAAAACAACAACTTCAATTCAAAAATGCTTTGAAGCTCTTTGTCTGTCTATGCGTCACATAATTACAATTCATCTGTGGTATTTAAACACTAACAAATTGCCCCTTCGACCTTCTAAAATATTTAGTTGAAGTGGTGATGGTGTCTCGTGGCCTGCAAAGGTTAAGGCGACCACCGCTAACAAATCCACCGATGGTGTCTCGAGTCTTGAAAGGTCAAGCCACCGATTTACCATTTGCACAGAGGTGATGAAATGATTACATCCTGACATACTCCATCTTAATCATTGCAGAGCCAAAAAAACTAAAACAAGTAAAATAAAATTGCTCTAAACAATGCATTATAGCTTGCAAACCCCAATATTATATCTATGAGTTTTAAACAATTCATTTCCCAAAGGCTTTGTAAATATGTCTGCAAATTGTTCTTCAGATCTGCAGAACTGAACACAAATTTCTTTACTATTTACCATCTCTCGAATGAAATGATACTATATCAATGTGCTTACTATGTTTTTGAAAAACATGATTCTTTGACAGAGCAATAGCAGATTTATTGTCACAGACAATTTGGGTTGCATCATTCTAGTTATGCAACAATTCATTCAAGACCTTTCTCATCCACATAGCTTGACATGAAGCTGCAGTTGTTGCAACATACTTTGCCTCAATAGAGGATATAGTCACAATGGGTTGTTTCTTTGATGCCCATGCCACTGCACCAGATCCAAGACTGAACACATACCCAGATGTGCTCTTCCTGTCATCAATGGTGTTAGAATATAGAAAATGGTGTGCTCGTTTTACCATTGACGATACCCTCGTCACCCAACCACTGGCCGAAGCCACCCTCCGAGCACCTTAACCTTGACTGAGAATTCCTCCGAAAACAAACCCTGGGCTAAATAGCCAAACAATGAGTAGTGCATCAATCCCCAAGAATAGCGCATCACAAAAAGATGATCAGATGTTCCAAACTCTAGCCAAGAGATATTCAAGCCAAAACTGAGATCTTGCTACTACTGCAGCTGCACCATATCTTCCTCCAAACCTGTGCACAAGACTGCAACTGCAGTGCGCACCAAACTGCAGAACTGCAATTCTGAGATGTTGCAAATGAGAATTGGTGCCCTGTATTTATAGTAATCCTGTCAGTTTTGTTGGGGCCGACTTCTCCTTCTGGGTATGTGTCTATTCAGTATATTATTATTATTTCTGGCCGACTTCTTCTCTTTGAGGCTAATAGCCTAATATAAATTATCTTCTTGAGCCGACAAGGCTTCTAGGGTTATTAGCCAACTCATTAGGGTTTCTCTTGCTTCCTGGAGTCTTTTATTCTCATCAGGTTCACAGGTGGAGGTAAATACCTCCCGCAGCTACCATAATATTAAAAAATGGAACCTTCAAAATCAATATCAATATATCCGATAAGCTCAAATTTTAAGCTGGATGTGTATCGGATACCAAAATTAGTTGTTCCAGTAACATATCTCACGATCCTCTTTCTTGATTGCCAATAAGTACTCTTCGAAGTCTCCATGAATCTAGAAATCAAACTCACAACAAACATAATGTCAGGTCTGGTTGTTGTTAAGTACATAAGGCTTCCAACCAGCCTTTTATACAGAGTTGGATCAACGTATGATCCCTCATCATACTTGCTAAGTTTAATACCAGTTGCCATTGGTGTTGCAGTTGGCTTGCAATTCAACATTCTAAACCTTTTCAACACTTCATTCGCATAGTTAGCTTGACAAATGAAAATTCCATCATCAAATTGATCCACTTCAATTCCAAGAAAATACTTCATCAATCCTAAATCAATCATCTCAGACTCTGTTTTCATGGCATTTTTAAAATCATCTACAGATAGATCTCCAGTAAAAATCAGGGCATCAACATACAAACAAACAATCAAAATTTTACCTTTTTGATTTACCTTTGTATATAGAGTTGGTTCACTTGGACTTCTATTGAATCCAACACTGATCATCTATTCATCAATCCTACTATACCAAACTCTAGATGTTTGCTTCAATCCATATAAAGCTTTCCTTAACTTGTAAACTTTATCTCTGTGTTTATCAATCTCATAACCTGAAGGTTGTCTTACATAAACCGCTTCTTCCAAATATCCATTCAAGAATGCAGACTTGACGTCCATCTGATGCATGATCCATTTATTCTGAGCTACAATAGCTAAGATCATCCTCACTGTGTCAATCCTTGCTACAGGAGCAAAGGTTTCATTGTAATCAATACCAGGTTGCTGACTAAACCCCTGAGCTACAAGTCTTGCCTTGTACTTTTCAACTTCACCATCTGCATTCAACTTAGTCTTATAAACCCACTTAACAACAATATTGTTCTTACCTTCAGGTAAATCTAAAAGATCGCAAGTGTTATTTCTTTCAATGGAATTAGTCTCCTCATCCATTGCTTTTATCCAGACATCCTCTTTAGCAGCTTCATCAAAACTTACAGGATCACATGCCATTAATGCAAAATTTTAAATCTGATCTACTTCTTCATTCTGATCATATAATTCTCTTAAGCTTCTAGTCTTATGTCCTTTAAATTTGTTTCTTAATAAAGCTAAAGTGGGATTTGACTCACTACTTACCTGTGAATCTGATTGATGTCCACCATGTCCAGATGACTCACCATGCTCATGAGTTCTGGGAGTTCTGAATTGAGATGGGATGAAATCTGGTGCTTGCCTTGTTGGACTTCTTGCTCTAGGCGTATGTGTATGTGGAACCATCTGTCCATATCCTTCATCCTGCTAAGCTCCATCATCATCTTCATGGGGTAACACAACTACCTCTGAAATTGATTTGTCAATACTTCCATCCCAAGCTTCATCTTCTTTAAATTGAACATCTCTGTTGACTACATATTTCTGGCTGATGGGATTGTAGAGTTTATATGCCCTAGACTCTTCAATGTATCCAACAAAGATACATCTCTCTCTTATGTCATCCAACTTCCTTCTCATTTCTGCAGGTACATGCGCAAATGCAACACATCCAAAAATTCTGAAATGAGAAACATTGCAAGGCTTACCATCCCAGGCTTCCTGAGGTACACGATCCCTCACGGTCTTGGTTGGACTTCTATTCAAGATAAAACTAGAGCAAATAATTGCATCTCCCCAATGTTCATTTGAAAGATGCTTCTCTTTCAACATGCTTCAAGCCATATCCATGATGGTCCGATTCTTCCTTTTAGCCACTCCATTCTGTTGTGGAGTATATCGAGAAGTAAATTGCCTTTTAATTCCATGAAGATCACATAATTCAATGAATTCATTCAATTTATACTCACCTCCTCTGTCAGACCTCAATATTTTAATGGTTCGACCACTCTCATTCTCAACCATAGACTTAAACCTATTGAAAACTTCAAAGGCTTCAGATTTTTTCTTCAACAAATACAACCAAGTCTTCCTACTGAAATCATCAATAAAAGTCATGAAATAAACACAACCAGTTAAAGAAGGTGTTTGCATAGGTCCACATAAATCTATGTGGACAATTTCCAATGGAGCTTTTGCTCTGTAGGAAACACCTGAAACAAATTTCTCTCTATGATGCTTCCCAAGTATACAACTCTCACAAGAGCTTGCAGGTTGTTGAATACAGGGCAACCCCTTTACCATCTGCTTCTTCTGTAACAGATCTAAGCCACCAAAATGTAAATGACCATATCTCAAATTCCATAGCTAAGATTCATCTGAACTTCCAACTTTATAAGCATACATAGAACCACTCAAATCATTTTTCATAACAAGTGGAAACATTATACTCTTGGTCATCTCTACTTTTGCATTCAACTGTTTGCTGGGTAATTTATCATAGATTGTGCATACCTTGTTCTTGAAGAACACTCTATACTTTTTCTCCAACAGTTGTCCAACACTAATAAGATTGCATTTTAAACCAGGCACAAAATAAACATCATCAATATTTCTTCTTTGATTATTCTTAGTGTAGACTGGAACTACACCTTTACCATTAACTGTAACCTTATAGTCATTTCCCAGTTTTACTTCACACTGAATACTAGTATCAATAGAAGAAAATAAATCCTTATTACCATTCATGTGGTTACTGAAACCACTATCCAAAAACCAAATATCATTTGCACTTTCCTGAGTGACATTACAAGTCAAGAACACGGGATTTTGATGATCCTTTGACTCATTTGTGATATGTTCAGACTGATTTCCAGCATCTGTCTGCTTCTTCCAACATTTGTTGGAAAAATGCCCAAACTTCTTACAATAATAACATTGTACTTTAGATTTATCTTACCTCTGATTTTCTTGCTGCCAGGGTTTGTTGTTGCTCCCTCTTAAATTATGAGGATTCTGCTGGAACTTCTCCTTATACATTGATTCAGTTCTGTTGTCCCTTTGACCAGAAAATTGACCTCCTCTTCCACGAGTATGAAACCTTCCTTTGCCTCTGCCTTTGGTAACATGTAGTTGGGATTTGAAAGCATGCTCCATTGATTCTTCTTCATATCTAGATATCCTAGATTCATGAGGAACAAGAGAACTAGTTAATTCTTCAATTTGCATTAGACTTAAATCCTTGAATTCCTCTATGGGTACAACAACGGGTTCAAACTTCTTGGGTAAACTTCTCATCACTTTCTCAATATCATCTTCATACTGCCTAAGATGGTTCAAAACACTCATCACTTGAGTCATGAGTGTATCAACACTTTCATTATCCTTCATCTTCAAATTTTTGAAATCCCTTCTCAAATTCTGCAACTTGACTGTCTTCACCTTGGACACTCCTTGATAACAGGTTTCAAGAATGTCCCAAGCCATCTTCGAAGATGTAGCACTAGAAATCTTCATAAAAATGGATTCATTTAATCCTTGTTGGATTAATCCAAGAGCTTTATTATCCTTATTCTTGTTTTCCTTTAGCAAAACATAGTCAGCATTAGAGAGAGCCAATTCTGCTGCAGCATCAGCTGGATCGGCATAACCATCAATAACATAAGTCCACAAATCCCGCGAATGAAAAATCGTCCTCATTCGAATATACCAAGAATCATATGATTTCTCTCTCAGAACAGGAACCTGAATTTGAGAAGAACTACTACCAGACACGACCATTTATAAAAATTGATAGAAATTAAATAAACCTTCACGCAGAAAAATAAACAGGAATTATCTGCAATGAACTTAAGAAATCGCAGGATGGACAACAAGCCGTCATACCAAATGTGAAAAACCGGAGGTCAATCGGAAGTCAGGTATCGGTGTTTACAAACAACCGATACAAAACGAAAATAAATATTCCTGAAATGTGAATATGAAGATTATTGGAATTCGAGGTTCAACATTTACAAATACCCAATGTAAAAACAAAACAACTATAATTGCCGAATTGCGAAATGGTTTCGGCGTTTACCAACACCCAACACACACAAAAAAAACAATTATTTCCGAAATGCGAATAGACTTTGGGCCCACCAATTTGGGTTCGGGGTTTTGAGACTAAAGAACTCTACGCACTTCTTAACAAGTAAACTCCAAATAAATGTGGGACTGGTTTCGCAATCAGTAAAACCAAATAATTACTATATTTAGTCAAATTGAAATCAAGAAATCAGACAAGTTTACAAACTTAATAAAAACAGGGTAAAAACGGAGAGAACACCTCCGAATACAAAACAGAATAACAACTTCAATTCAAAAATGATTTCAAGCTCTTTGTCTGTCTATGCGTCACAAAATTACAATTCAACTGTGGTATTTAAACACTAACAAATTGCCCCTTCGAACTTCTAAAATATTTAATTGAAGCGGTGATGGTGTCTCATGGCCTGCAATGGTTCAAGCGACCACCGCTAACAAATCCACCGATGGTGTCTTGAGTCTTGAAAGGTCAAGCCACAGATTTACCATTTGCACAGAGACAATGAAATGATTACATCCTGACAGAAACCATAAAAGAATTTTCATCCCAATTGATTGCCTTTCAATTCTTGGTGAGGTAGAGTACCTAATGTTGGGCATTTATAATAGATGTCTAGCCATCGATTCTTAACACTGCCAGATTTAACGATCTCCTTATACCTAAATACAATAGGAGAAGGTCCACACATCCAAATATTTTATATTCAAACTTTTAAGTACAAAAAGTTTATAGCGATTTATCAAATTTTATAGAAATTTTATCATAAGAAATAATCATATATTTTTTTGAGCTATACTATGTCCACGAGAACCTATAGATGTGCAGGTTATATCATAACCTTGTTTATAAACTCAACATAAGTAGATGATTTAGTAATAAACCTCCCTTTAGACTCTCTCACCTTTCCCCTCTTATGGTATTAGAAAACATGTTTGTCAAATAGAAATTTGGTAATCATCTTTGGCTTCTTGATTTGTTAAGATTTTCTATTTGAACATTTTTAGACAACACTTAATAACCATTATGAGGCACAAAAGAAAGCCTGATTTTTCAAGAATTATATGAGTATTTTCAGCATCTTTTTGGCACATCTTTCAAGGCCAATTCATCCCCAAATTTGTTGTTTGAAAAACAGAAAAAATGGAGCTACAACAGATCTATATATCACCTTAGAAAATGTACCCGAACTAGGACATTTAAGAACAAATATTATCACTCAAAACTGTGCAGTCATTTAGCCTATATTACCTTGAGAAATGCACCCTAGTGTAGATTATGAGGCTCTTTTGTTATGTTATTTTTAGGGTTGTCCGTTGGAAGCAGTTTATTTCCATGATTAGTATGTCAGATTTATTAGCAAATAAATAGCAATAAATAGTAGGTGTATTTTCCATTAGCTAAAGTGTTACTTTTTTACCTCCATGTTTTAATTTAAATATTAATGTCTACTAGTGGCCATAATTGGCCAATGGGACCATAAAAAGTACAAAGATAAGTGAGCATTAGGAGTGCTAAAGCATCTTTGGGAGAATTGCAAAAGAAAGAAAAGAGTACATAGTGAGTGACAAAAGAGATATAACATATAGTCCTATGTCTCTCATTTTTTTAAAGAAATAGCTTTATGGAGAATCTCCCCATCTTATCTTGAATTTCCATATGGATGTCATATCAGCTGTCAGCTGCAGAGGTGACTGGTAACCCTAAAGGAACTCATGGTAATGGCTCTTGAGACATCTATGGGCGGTGCAAGGGAGTGTGTTACCAATTGAGCTAACCCTTAGGTTTAAACATAGTTACCAACTTAACGAGAACTCTACAAAATTCTCGTTTTTTGGGGGGTCACATTTTTTATCTCGTTTTTAAAAATGGTGCTACCACTAGCACCCCCCTCATTTTTAAGGTGGTTTTTTGATATTTTAAATTTTCCAATCCATAATGTTTCCACATTATTTTTTTAAACGCTTATTTTTCATCTATTTTCTATTTTTTATTTTTTTTTTCAATGGTGTTTTTAGTCATTTTTCCATGCTTTTTTCAATCTTAAAAATATTTTTTACCATTTAATTTTTTGAAATTAATATTTTTCATACAATTGTGTCTTCTTAATTAATTTATGGTTCCATAATTTTAAAATATGGTGGAAAACATCATTTTCAACAATTTATTTACCTTTTTACTTCAATACATATAAAACAATTGTAGTTAAATAACACAATTTTTGAATATTTAGCAAGAAAATATACATTTTACAACCATATATAATAAAAAACCTATACATTTTTGTACCTATTAATTTAAAATAAGATGTCAAATAAAACATTTTTATGGACATAATTGAACAAAACAAGTGAAAAAATTATAAAAAAATAACATTTTTTTCCATAGTTTTATACATTTGAAGTAAAAAAATGGCAACATTTAATAAAAATTTCCCTAGTATAGTGATTCACATAAAAATAAAAGTAAAAAGAAAACAATAAAAAATATTCATCATAAAACAACAATAGATACATATTCATTCTCATTTTAAAATCTAAAAGTCAAAACATTACAGTTATAACTCGTCAAAAATTTGCAAAATTGAGCATCATCTTCAAAGGAATCTTAAAACTAATCAACTATATCATATATCTCAAATTCATCATTCTCAACAGACACATTTTTTACACGTCAAAATTCCTCACTTCGATAATGTCACCTTCTCATTATCATAAGTGTCATAAGTGTCGCACTTTTGTCATAAGTATCACAAGTGTCACATTCTTGTCATGTAAGTGTCGCATCACATACGACACCATGAAAACACTTGGTAAACCCCCTTAAACATGTTATAAGAAGAAGCCCCGTCATTTGATAGTCGAAGCAAAGTGTTTTACTATGAGAATTGGTCATCTTGACAATTTTTGGAAGATCAACGCTCCCCTGCTCATATGAAGGGAGCGCTAGTGCTCTCTGTCTATCTAGCAAGAAGCGTTGTAGTGCTATGTTGCCCTTTGTAAAGGAGTGCCAATTAGTTGAGAAAATATTGGGAAGAAATCCCCCTTTTCTCTAAGGACAACTAGGGATGATTTGAGTTGGTTTGGCCCAAATCTAACCGTTAGGATGCATCTAAGGGAGATATAACAACTGATGGAGTCATATCCTCAACTAATCCCAAATATAACCAAGGTGGTTAGGCCTCCCAAAGCCTATAAATGGAGGCATTTTCATGGTGAACAAGGAGGAAAATAATTTGCAAAGGCATTGTCATTCTGATCATGGATTTTTCGAGCAAGGGTTTGGACGAGGAGGACTTGGAGAGGCTGTTGCAACACCATCCATGATTGTAAGTATCTCTTTAAAAGTTATCATCAATATACTTGGCATGTTCCCTTCAAGTTTGTGTATTCTTGCATGTATTGGTCTATTGTTCTAGATGGATTTGTTTAATATAATATCGTAGAGTAGGACTTCTTTGTTTCTCTTTGTTCCCCATTGCGTTGTAGGTGTCAAGTAGTGTTAAGGAGTTTTGAAGATCGAACTAGAATTGGAAACAACGAGGGAAAACTTCAAAACAAGGCACATCACACTTTTTTCTCCCTCTCTCTTTTTTGATTAGTTAAACTGAATTCAAAGGGATATCAATTTCCATTTGTGTTTTTCTGTCTGGGTATTAGGGGTCTAGAATCCAAGGGAATATTCACCCATCCGCAGGGGAATTATTCCATAACAAAAATTGGCAACTCCACTAGGGATCGAAGCTTTCAGTTTTGGTTCTTTACTTGGTGTGTTATTGCCTTTTTCCTATCTTCAGATCCCGTTTGCTGATTTGGTCCATCCGTACATATTGTATCTTTGCTAAAGTTGTATTACAGAGTCTCTGATTGAACTTTCATGAGTTTTTGAATTTTCTGGGTTTTTCCAAAACTTTTCTCAAAACTAGCACCCTCTCCAGTTTAATTCAGAGCACTGATAGCTTGATCGACTCTTCCCCAGAGTGTATTAGGGAGCATTGTAGAGCTCTGGTGTTGTTACTACTAGAGCGTCGATTTTTCTTTCCTTAAAAAATTACTGATTGTCTGTTTGTTGGGTGTAGTTCTTGGGTCTTTTCCTATAGCTCATATTCTTTTCTATCAGATCTTGTCTTCTGTTTGACTTATAACTTGCTTCTTTTCATTCTTTTAGTCTTTGATTGGGTTTTGTGTTGTCTTTCCTTATTGAAAAAACGACCATTTTTCCTCAAACTTGAATACTTTTTGCTTCTCTTTTCATTCATCTGATTGATTGGAGATTGTTATAAGGAAAGTATTTGATCTCAAAACTGTTTACTTGGTCTTTGATCCCTTACTCATTTCTGGAAGATCTTTAAGTGTGATTCTCTGTGTTTTTGGTGTTTTTCTTTGAATAGATAGTTTGTTCTTCTTTTAATCTCTTATCGACTGCAGAGAGTGTATTTGTTTGTGTGCTTTTGCTTCCTCTTTTCAAAAGTCGTAGTAGTGAAGTCATTTTTCATTATTAGTGAAACAATAAGCATTAGACGAATTATTCAATTTACATTTAGAATCAAACAAAGGAATACTTTTTGCATTGGTTTTGGATTTTGGAAAGGTTTTCTTTATAATTTGGCAATTGTTTGGATTCTTGTTGAGAACGAAATTATATGAAATTTTTGCATTCTTAAGTGATTTTTAGTGAACGAAAAAGAAACTCTTCTCCTTCCCATAATTAGAAGTTCACTGAAAATAAAATTTGCATATCATTATTTTTATGTTTCTTGGAGTTGAGTGTCAAACATCATCAATTTCACTATCATTCACCTTGTGTAAACAACAACCACTAAAATCAATGCTAATTAAAATCAATCTAGAAACTTTTTATTTTTAAGATCTTTACACCAACAATAGACTAGGACTAGAGCTTTGGAATAGACTATGAGAATAAATCTCCAAAGCATTCATGAAAAACTCATAATCTTGCGATAGGGAGAGTAAATCCAATTTTCGTAAAAGCATAGCTGAGATCACCCTCTCACACAAGGGTTAAGCACGAGGTCACGTTCAGGAGAGCAACATATATTATCCCTCTGAGGATTAACTATTCATAGTAGTCAGATCGTTTATTGGGGGTTCTTCTTAAGATTCAATTGTCTTCATTTGGTCTCGAAGCTTCGTGAATTATGAATCCATTCAAGGTCCTCTAGAGTTTATCGGTTCACTTGTCCTCAGTTCTCTTGAAGGGTTTTGAGGTTGATATCCTGCCCATATGTTTGGACTCGAATGTTGACTGCACCCGCCCAGAGGCTGAATGCGATTTGGTATTCTTAGTAGCCAAAATATTTAGGGTCCTTGCACAAGGTGACAGTGAAGGAAAGTCTTCTTTGTACCTGGAACAGACGTTGGTCAATCTCACTCGGGCTCCTTGGAGGGTAACCTGCGGGTAAAACTGTGAGGAAGCTTGCACAAGGTGTAAGTCCTTTAAGAAAGTCTCCAAAATAACTAATCCACTCGCCCATATCCTAGCCCCTTCTCACTTTGATCATTCGATGTTGGATTTCATCACCAACTAACACGCTCATTGAGAGAAGGTATTGTTTGCTTGTTGGTTTTCTAGATTTTTTAGTGAGTGTTGTTTGTTTACTTTATTGTCTTTCAAAATTGAGACTATAGATGATAAAGGTATTCTTAGATCACGTAGGATGCAAGCGTTGCCTGCAGAAGGCTACGAACCCTTACCTCCTAACTCACCTGAAGGAACTTACCATGAAGATGTTGAAAACCATTCAAACACTGGGAGTGCTGCTACCCCTTTGCTAGAAAATCCCGAGAGAGCCTTGGTTACGGTTGAGGAAGGCACCCTTCCTATCAAACATGCTTTCCAAGTACCTCTTGATCCACTCCTTATCTGATTGGATTCCTCAGGTAACGTTATAGTAGAACATTATCCTCACTTACTGTTAAGGCCATACAATCAATTGGATATGGAACCAATACAACCAAAATTTAATGACGAATACACGACCCCTATCCATTCTACTAAAATGGTAAATCCGAAACAAACTTTTGATCTAGATCTACCAGATCTATTGAGATTGAAAAATGATCCCTTATTACATTCTCCTTTCTGGCCAGTTATTCCTACTAAATTGCCTTCTAATATCCCGAAATTTGACGGTAAACCTCGCGAAGACCCTAACAACCACCTTATGAATTTTCATCTATGGTTTTCGTCAAATTCACTAATGGATGATTCTATCCGGTTATGTCTTTTCTAGCTCACACTTACATGTTCAGTAGCCAAATGGTACATTGAGCTACAACGTGACACTTTTTAAGATTTCAATTCCCTTGCCATGGCTTTTCTCACACACTTTTAGTTAACCATCCATTACGATAATGGTACATAGCTCTTGGCCTCCCTTCTTAAAACCAACTCCGTACATATCTATGATCATATTCATGAGTGGAGACGACGACGATGGTTAATCAAAGCAACCATTCTTCACCAATTACTAGATCAATGGTTCACTAAATTTATTTTACCTTTGATTACTCGTGACTTAGCCATGGGTGGTTTCGTTATCGAAGAGGAATCCATTATTGATGCCCAGTATCTGGACTTGGTTTATTCCCAATATGGTACTTTGTATGAATTGATTCTAAACGCTCCCTGTATGTCAACCGATCCATCAAAACCATCCTCCACAGTTCATGCAGATGGAGTTATCGGTTCTCTAAAAACCCAATCCAACTCACAGTTGACCACCACGTCTAATCACTCAATTACTTCCCCCGCTACTGGATCGACTTCACTCTCGTCCACCTCCACCCTGAATCAAATATATGAGGTGAATTCAATATACTTCTCTGCAACAGTCAGGGGGGAAGAAGAAAATGAAAAATAAACCAAATAAAAACAATAATCAAAATGAAAATCCAAAAACACCAACTCAACCATCTGTTACTAAGAAACAAGCACATCGAAAACTGAAATTTTCATGTCTCATTTGTGGTGACAATCACTACACACGAGATTGTCCTCATCGCGACGAATTTGCAAAAAAATTTAAAGGAAATTCTCAACCTGCTATGTTGACACAACCTTTTCCATAACAACAGTCACTGGTTGCGCAAGCTCATGCACCTTCGACAAGAGGCAATCCAAATCATCCTCCCAGTCAGGAAGCTTCATCGAGTGCGCACATTTACATGTTTAATGGGATAGATTTTACCACTCGTACTATGACATATGACACACCTCTAACTAAACCTGATAAGGAAAAATTAACTAATGGTACTACAATGGATCCATCGTCCACCATCATTACTCCTCCATCTGGGCCACTCCAGATTGAGAAGCCTAACTTTGACTCTATCTTACGTCCACCCAAGAGCAGAATTTGAAAGTCAACTTTTAGTCATAATTCACGTGTTGCTCAAAACTACAACATCGTTGAATATTTGGTCCAAGCACCGTGTGCTATGTCGGCTTTCGAAGTTCTACAACATTTCCCTAGTCAACGTAGGACTCCCTTGGAAACCATCCGAGTAATAGATCCCGAGTCATCTAATAATATCACGTTTAACTTCGATAACTTTAAATCATGACTCTCTCACTAGCTTGCTTTACAGATCTATGTTGTCGTCCACAATCAACATATTCATCGCACGATCTTGGATGAGGGAGCTTCCACATGTGTCATGTCATTGGCTTGTTGGAAAGGGTTGAAATCTCCTGGTCTAAATCAATCCCCTACTATGTTACGAGCATTCAATGGGAGAGGATTTCTTCCTCATGGACTGTTACAATCCTTAGCTATTCAATTGGGGGGCAACATTGTTTCAATAGATGTTGAGGTAGTCGACGCTCCCCTCGATTACAACTTTCTATTAGGAAGAAGTTGGTTTTATGCCATGACTGTCGTCTCTTCACCAATGTTTTTTTGTGTCCAGTTTCCCCATCAAGGTAAAATTGTGACCATCAATCAGTTATATTACTACACCCCCGATGCTCACACTCCCGTAGACAACAACATTACTTTTTTGGTAGATTCCAAGATCACTTACGAAAGTGTTGGAGTAGGTATTCTAAAACAATCTTCGCTTATGGGTACCTTTCTTACACCGCTTCCTTCCACTTTGCAACATATCGCAATGATCAATATGATCTCGACTATGGAATATCAATCCTAAGAATCATTTGATCCATGGATTGTGCCTAGTCCTTTAGAATTTGATGCACTAGGTGACACCATGCCATTTAGTCTTGCAGAGGCTGAATACGATGCCATCCAATCCACCTCTTGTTCACCAGATGACCAACATCTGCTGGTGTCCACAACTTACTCGTTACCATCCTGGTTAACATCCCTATCCTCTACTTTCAATTACCTCCTATATGTTTTTCCATCGGACGAATCTATTATGGAAATTCTTAGTATCGAAGAGGCACCTTAGGATGACAACCACCATCATTCATCCTTTCTTCCTAGGTTGGATGAAATTGAGAAAGATATACACTCTATCTTTTCTAGTGATATCGTCGACTCTCCTCAATCTCCCATACTCACTCAGGATACCATCTCTGAGGGGAATTTGGGAAACATCTCTTCTACGATTACTATTGACATATCAATCAAAGAAGGTATTGTGGAAAACATTCATCTAGGTACAAATTGTTCAGCTCAAGAGGTTGAAAATTATACCACCTTGTTCAAAGAATTTCGCGACATCTTCGCTTGGAGTTATGAAGAAATTCCAGGGATTGATCCATCAATCGTTTTGCATGAGATAAAAACTTACCCATGCGTTAAACCTGTAATACAAAAACTTCACCTGGTTCATCCAAGAAAACCATGGCCATAAAGGCATAAGTCAAAAAAATGTTGAAGTCTGATTTTATTTATCATGTCCCTTTGACCAAATGGGTTTCCAATATCGTTCTGGTCGCTAAGAAACAAGGGACCATTTGTGTTTTCGTCGATTATAGGCATATTAATAAGGCTTGTACTAAAGACAATTACCCTACACCCTTTATCGACCAGATTATCGATAATTGCGCTGAAAGCGTCATTTTCTCATCCATGGATGGATTTTCCAGATACAACCAAATCAACATCTTACTTGTTGATCAACATAAAAAAAACCTTCATCTTACCTTGGGGGACGTTTGCTTATCAGAAAATACCTTTTTCCCTTAAAAATGTTGGAGTTATTTTTCAGTGGGCCATGTCATACACATTCCATGATATCAAACATATTGTTGAACCCTACCTCGATGACTTACCTGCTCACTCATCTCATTGACGAGACCACATTGGTCACCTACGAGCCATTTTTCTTCGATGTCAATTTTACCACAAATGTTTGAACCCCCATAAATGTATTTTTGTTGTTGAATCAGGATGCCTCCTCGACTCTGTAGTCTCCAAAGGAGGGATTAGGGTGGATCCTTTAAAAGTCAAAGCCATTCTATCTTTACCTCCTTTCAACACCCTCACTCAATTGGAAAGTTTGCAAGGGAAGGAAAAATTTCTTCGTTGTTTCATTTGAAATTACGTTGAAATCACTAAAGGATTTATGATATTGTTGTAGAAAAATAGCCCTTTCATCTCGGATGAAAATTCTCAATGCTCATTGGATGCCCTTAAGCATGCCTTAATGAACACACCTCTTTTACACCCACCAGATTATGCGAAATACTATATCTTTTATTTGGTTGCCTCTACTTCCACTATTGCTATGGTGTTAGTACAAGAGGATAATGATGATGATGAACATGTGATTTACTATCTGAGTAAGAGTATATCTGGTCTCGAGTTCCGATATTCTCACGTCGAAAAATTAGCTCTGGCAACAGTTATTGTTGTCCAAATATTTTTCCATTGCATTCTTTTATGCATTGTCACAGTCATCGCCAAATCGAACCCCATGTACCATATCTTGACTCGCCAAGTACTTGGGGGTAAATATTCCAAATGGATCGTTATTCTCCAGGAATTCGATCTCAAATTTTCCAAGTCGAAAGCTAAGAAATCGTTGGTTTTTGCAAAATTGATCTGCGATCTTCCCCATATTGATGAGGATACTAAGCCCAATGATTCTCTTCCTGACTAATCCATGTTCCTCATTAGTACGTCCGATCCTTGGTATATAGATATTATTCTCTATCTCCAAACCCAACGATTTCATCTTCGCATCTCATGTGATGAACGACGTCGTATTCGACACCACTGAAAATGCCACCTCATCATTGGCGACACATTGTACCGCCGTGGAATTGATACTATCCTATGACATTTTTTAACCCATGACGAGATTGAATGAGTTTTAAATGAATGTCACCTTGGATCTTGTGGAGGTCATCTTTCTGGGATGGCTATAGCCCATAAAATCTTACGTGCCAATTATTTTTGTCCTTATATATTCAAAGATTGCATCGAGGCCGTTAAAAAATGTCCACCCCGTCAAATGTTTCAGAAGGAATCATGTACCCACCCCGCTCCATTGCATCCCATTGTCTCCGTCATCCTCTTTGCAAAATGGGGCATCAATTTTATGCAATGTAATCCTACCTCAGCCGGGGGGCATGGTTATATCATCGTTGTTGTTGATTACTTCACTAAATGGGCTCAGGCTATGCCTACATTCCTTAATGATGGCCGCACTACAACACTCTTTGTGTTTAACCACATCATAACTCGATTCGGTGTCCCAAAATCTATTTTAATTGACCATGTCTCACACTATTACAATATTCTTCAACAAGCTATAGCAAGATATTATGATATTCTTCAACAACTTGCAATAGCCTCATTCGGGCATAGATTACATATATTTATACACGAGGACATTCTCAGGCCTTCCCTCCAGATTGTCTCAGTACTTTCAAATCACAACTAAATAATTCATCTACTAATTCTTATTACAATAAATGAGCATTTACAATATCGATACGAGTCGATGCTCAAGATATGTACAATCTTATATGTATTAAAAGCAAATACATCTCCTGGAGATCATACAATGGCTCAAGCTTCAAAAACTTTGTGGGGCCTTTAATTAAAATTACTTTCAAAATATGAAGGTGATGAGCTCTCTTTGGAATTCAAATCAGAATGAATGTGCATGTTGGGTGCTGAGTTGTCCTCCACTCAGCCTCATTGAATGTTGATGGCTATGCTCCTGCATCAAAATATTTCTTCTACTAGTTCATTCTCAAGGGAAAGTATATTCATTCATCTACTATGGCATATGATGGAATTCAAAGGATAGAAAGTATCATTTATGGTGGTTCTCCTAAAAATGATTAAACCTCAGAAAATGGTGGGAATACATGCTCTTCAAAGTTGTAGAAGAATTGTTATTACAAATCCAAACCTTGTTTGGGATATGGAGAATATGCCTGCACCCAGGGTTATGGGAGATTTTCTCATCCTTCCCAATGATGAAATTATGATAATCAAGGAAACTGAGAAAAGGGAATAAGTTTGAAATCTTTCCTTGGAACTGTTCTATCATTTTTATTGCATAACATCTTTTCTCTAAGGTTTCTCCCCTGGTTAGTTCTAGTTCTTGGTCTCTTTCATTTCTACGTTTGTAAACTTGTAGTGCTTTCTTTTATATAGGCTATTGTTTTATAAGTAAAATTTTGGTTCATAAGCACACTCACTTCATAAAATTAGTCTTTCCAAGAACTTAACCATGTTTGTTAGAGTATTTTGTATTATTTTGAGTACTGAATTCCGACAAACTAAACTCAACCTGTTCACCAACATCCACCTTAACTTGTGTCTTATCAATACCTTCGAGAAATGAAAAGGAACCTCCACCAAACCTGGGCGCCCACTACATGGAGGCCCCATTGTCAAATCCATAACATTGTCATCATCATTTCTCTTGGTTCTCTTCTTCCTTCTCACGGGCTCATGATCAATATCCTCATTCTTCGCCATCCTCTTTCTCTTTAAACACTTTTCAGATTCCAACACGATAAATTATTGTCCCTCATCCCTTGACTTGTGTATCTTTGATTTAATCCCTCTCTCTTTCCCTGGCGGATTCTAAGTCTTACTACTCTATGAAACATTGGGTAGTTGCACCTGTGGCAACTTGCCACTCTTCTTCTTCTCTTTGACCATGACCTCCAGGGTCTTAGTTATCTTAGTGTGCTTAGTGGCCACCGGTGACTGCTACAACTGTACGAGTTTTTGCAAATGGTTCTTCTGATAGAGAATCATTGCTTCCCATTGTTCTTCATGTAGATGATCTCACCCTAGAGGGATTCCGCCTTTGCGTGTGGCTCTAGTTCTAAAAGCACATATTATAACCTTAAGATTATTTTTTTTTGAATTATTTCTGAAATTGAATCTTTTTACATATTTTGTAGCTAGGATGGTTAATCCAAATGGATTTTAGTGGCCTCCTACCTATTCCAACTTGTTTATTATGTTAGTTTTCTAGTTTGACAGTTTTTTCCTAGTTTTCGGGTCCTTGAATTCCAAGGTCGTTTTGAGGCCCTAAACAACGTTTTTAGGGATTGCCACAGTAAAATTGTAGATGGAGTTAGAGTCTTATGGAAACATGTGTATTCCTTGGATATACCTTTCCAATGGGCTATCGTGCGCCTAAAATGAAGATCATATGCAAAAGTTATGACCTCTAGAAGTTGATGTACTAGCTTACCCGAATGGGGCCCACATGACTTTTGGCGCTTCATCTCCTAGGGTCAGGTTTTTGGATGTCTAGGGTTTTGGTATTCATGTTTATTGTAAAAATACCTTCAGATACTCATTGTACTCATATTCTTGTGAATGAGTGGAGTCGTCACATCTCTTCTCAGAGATAAGCCTCCACCATTCCAACAAGCTTGTTTTCTGCTGCATTTTACAATTTCAGCTTATTTCCTTATTGAATAGAAACCAATTTTACTGTATATTTGTTATTCTGTGTTAAGCATCTTTTAAAAATATGCATTCATTTCGTTATTCTCATAAAATCCAGATCAATGGTGGTTGTATAATAGGAAAATAGGAAACTAGTGCTCGACTGGTCCAAGTATGAATATAGGTGGTATGTGGACGATGAGTAGGCATTGAGAGCTCTATTGTTGAAGAAATGTTTTCTTCCTTGGCCGTGGCTTCTCACTAAAAAAAAAACATGCAATTGGATGAGAAACTAGAACCATAATAAGATTCTCTATGAAAAAGAGAAGACAGTGGGTGGGAAAAGGTCTACCTGTGAAAAAGAGAAGGTAGTGGGTGGGAAAAGGTCTAGATTCAGTCTTCCCTCAAGAACATTGGTAGGAATATATTTGAGTTTGGTTCCCATTGTGAACAATAATAAGAAAAAAAAGGATGAGCATCTTTCGTCAAATGGGAGCTTGCAAAGGATGCATGAAGGTTATAGACATGTTACCAAGTGGAAGGTGGTGGAAACTCACATGAAATGCACCTGTAGACTGCACTGTAGTGTTAGACAATGTGAAACGTAAATAATGTGTAGCGTGATAATGTCTAGTGGAAATTCTCATAATTAATATGAATTAAATATGATGTTAGAGAGCGGTGCTCATAACCAATGATTATTTTGTTTTTGAAAATTAATTTTAAACATTGACAAATAACCAAAATAAATTGGCATACACTAGGGTTAAAAAGTCACATTAAGATTACGCAAACAAATGAGAACAAGATTGTGCAAACAAATGAGAAATTGAATAGAAGGGTAAAAAGTCACATTAAGATTATGTGAACAAATGAGAAATTGAATAAAAAGGAATTGCAAAATTAGGAAAATTATTTCCTTTTAAAAAAATATCAAATTAATATACAAATTTAAAGGTAAAAAAATAATTAGATGTCAAAATAATTTGACTACATGACAGAGAACTATAATCCCTACCTGAATATTGTATAAGTTGGAAAAATGAATGTTTTTTTTAGAAGTAACAAAGCTACTATGTATTTCCAATCTATCTGATTGCTTTGAGTTGTCTCATGTGAATATTTAATAAAATGTATTAATGATATTATTTGACATGAATTTAGCTAGTTTCTGTTACTACAAACTTAGAGTAAGCCCAACAAATTATCAAGAAAATATCCTGAGATGATGGAACAATGGTGGCCCAAACAAGGCATAACTGCATGGAATTTAGATCAATACGACACTGTGGGTAGAAAAGAAGTCACTCTATGGTAATACAGTGGTCATGTTTGATCGCACGAACTTTGATCCTTCGTAACTGTGCCTCCCAAATGTACATTGTAGAAATGATCCAAATGTTGAAGCGCTCACCCATGATTGCTAGGTTCATTCGATTAAATCACTACCAACTATCTAAGGTCGTTGATGGTCATAACTATGCTTGGTGTTCATTTGGAACCTTTGCATCCAATAGTACTTTGGTTAGCACTGGTGTATTCAACAATGGAGCGAAGGTCATTCTTATTTTTGTACCTTATGATAAATATGCATGTGATTGGAGTTGGGTGTAATGGATTTAAGGAGAATCAATGGTATGCTTCATATTAGATCCTTCCTGTTAATAGAATTATTGTTGTGGGATACAAGCAAGGTTTATTCTACCAGTTCATGTCTGAGGGAAAGTATATTCGTTCATATATTATGGCATCTGATGGATTTCAGAGGATAGAAATTCTCATTTATGGGGGTGCTCCTAACAACGATTAAACCTTAGAAAATGTTAGGAATTTCCTACATGCTCTTTGTTGACGATAAACATTGCAATGAGGATTTTTCCCGCAAAGTATTGCTAAAGCCTATTATTATAACCTAACGATGTATATAATACTAGTAGGTGGGACCCCCTTGTATATTGGAAGATCAGATCTAGTTCTTATTTGATGTTTATGATGTTGTTCGACATTTCTTACAGGGTTCTACATGGTTGATGAAATCTTGGTTTTATTTGCGACATAATAGCAGACGGATAATGTGTGTTATGTGTTGCTTCTAATTGCTCTAAGCTCTAAATTCCATATTGTGTGAATATCTTATATCCACTGTGATCACATTGTTATTTAGCACCATGATCTGTTACACATTGCACCTGCACAAGACACATGTTAGTAACATGAAATAAGAGCAAGTGAAAAAAGACGTGTGGAAAAATCTAAAGAAGAAACTAAACTACGTTACTATGCTACACTATATGCATTGAAATTAAAGGATTATTGTTAGTCCTAGCTAACAAGGTTAGTGGCTATACGATTTATTGAGTCATAGAAAACACATGTGATATGCATTATAGTATGGTTGGTAATGGCTAATGTGACATAGGGTGGGAAATTTGGCAAGTAATTGATGTTGGTTTCGATGCATGGTTTAATTGAATGGATTAATGGAATGGTTGGTTGGTGTGTACTAAGTGATTAAATGAGTAAACGATGGAAGCGACATGCATTTACTGCACGTCACTCCATACCTCTCCCATTGGACGTCACCCTAACTTGGCTATTGTTCAATTGTGTTTTGTTGTGGTTAAGCTCTATTTTTCAGGCAAAGGGAGAACTACTCAATCAAGCTCGTGCTTTTAAAGATTTTTGGTTATAGGTATGTCTTTTTCACCATCCATGAACCTGCTCTGGTTATGAAATAGATATTGGCTCAGTGATGTATGGGTCTGTGCTTTTCTTGAGACTGGAAACTATGTAAACTTGTGATATTTATCTGGATTGGTTAGTTGTGTGTAGTCACTGTAAATGAGAAGATTGGATAGTTGAAGTCATGATTTCCTTGATGATTCTGTGTGGTGTAAGCCATGAAGGATCTCTGTTGTCTTATGGGTTTTTGCTTGAAGGGTTTTATTCAGTCCAGACTTGCTGGCCATCTCCACACAGTTCTTGTAACATACCGAGTCATATTTGGTTGTTGCATTTGATTTTGGAACCACCGTGGGTTATTGCATATCTTTTCACCTTGGTATGGGTTCATTTATGTTATTGGTTTCTGCACAGTTGGTTGCAGTGGCTATTATGCCAAGATGCTTTCTTTAGGGTTGGTTTCTATTTTGTGGCTCTATTACCATTATTCGGGTTGATTGGGAAAAACACGGGGGTTATACCCTGCATGTTCTCGGTGTTATTATGAATCAATTTGAAGCCTTTGCTCCTCTGTTCATAATCTCTCCTATCTCGTGAACTGTCACCCTGTCTACAAATTTATTGGTGATATGGCCTGTCTATCCACCATATGATCTCGAAAGTTTCTCACCCACTGTTGATGGTCGACTCTAGTCTCCCTGTGTTGGTCCACAGAGGGAACCCTTGATTACTCAAAGCTCATTTTGATTATTCAAAGCCCGGTTTTAATAAATGGAGCCAGTTATATCATGTCGGGTATATTGTTATTTGTTATGAGTTGGTGGGGTATCGTCGACAGTAGTTGATTGTCGGCTCTTCTCTGTTGATAACATTGACAATGGTTTTGGTTATTAGTATTTAGTCCCTGCATTGTTTATTATAAAAGTCGAATCAATAGCTCAACATGGTTAATTGGTTGATTTGAGAAATGGGATTGGATACATAGTCAATGTCTCTTATATTGTAATAATTGGATTGTTAACCGAACACTAGTTTATAGTTGATTAAGTCAAAATGATGCTTCCTGCGTGATGCATTGGTATGTTTGGGTTTCCTACAACATGTTTAAGTTGAATTAATGGTTGTTGTTACTGTGTGTTTTAATTTCCAATCGAGAGTATTGAAATTTAAAATCGTGATAGTCGTGACTTGGCTGTCCACTGCATATGGTTATGGATATAATTTTATTACACCATCAGAGATGGGCACAGGTTTTATAAAAGTATGATTTCATTGCAATTTGATTGTTAAATTGATTAGAGGAATGGAATCAGGCACAATTTTTGTGTCTGTGTTTGTTTGAGGAAATAATTCATGGACAATGGTTGATTATTTGATGTTGAACATAGTGGAAACAAGTGACTATGTGTTCATTTGGAAATTGTTTTGAAATATTAAATGGGACAATTGAGAAGAAACAAAATTGTTATACAGGTTGTTTGGAAGGCGTATTGTTTTGAGGTTGATGACACTGTGTTAAATATTTAATTGCGAACAGGGAGGAAGTTAATACAAAGAAAGAAGTAAATTATGCACAGTAGTTGTTAAATTGATCACAGTGATTATGTGGTTAGTGTTGGATCTTTTGCATTTAATACAAAATGATTTTATGGATTACTTAATTAATTTTACGAACAATATCCGCTCTCTTTCCCTACCATTATTTCACTTTTCACTAATTACAATCCCCTTGCCTTCCTATATTCATTTTTCACTTCCTGTTCCTAAAATATAATTACAGTTAAGAGGATTTATGTATTGTAACAGTTTGAAATTGCGGTTTCTTGGATGGATTACAGTGACATGTCCTTTGGTTTACATTACAGTTGATTGTTTGTTTTTTGTGAGCAGTAACCATGATTATTTTTCCCCTCATTTTAACATTTTTCTCTCAATACAAACCCTTCGCATATCCTAGAACCTTTGTTCACCCCCTGCTCATTGACAACTATTAAACAATTTGTATAGATTGGATTGCATGAGTCTGATATGTTACCGAGCCAAGATTTGTTTCATATTTTAAAAAGAGCATCATGTGTGGATGTTAAAGAAATTATTTTCTAATCAATCATGCATATAGGAATGATCTTTTTCAGCTGAGGTAGCCATGGCAGAGGAAACCGAGGAAGAGGTAATTGGAACAGACGCCCTAGAAGGCCAAGATTCTCCATACACTTTGATGCAGACTCGCAAGAGTTAGGCCAGCTATTTCAAGCTGGGTTTTTCAATTGGATTGGGAAAGGAATGGTCCAACATAGACCTGAAAGACCCCGCTTCCAAGCTCCACAAGCCCATGGTATTCCCATGCCCCCTCATGTCTCATTGCAGCCCAAGGTTCCAAAAAATGATGGATGGCAAGAGATTGTCCACCCGACAGTTTCCTAACATCGTGGCTGGCCCAATTTGTCTTTACCTGCTCCCCCTCCTATCAATCAGATTGTTCAAGCTACCCATGTTCACTCACCAGTTCAGTCCTCACATGCTAGAAAAAGGTTGAAAATCGATGCCCACCATGCCCCTGACAAAGGAAAAGCCACTGCTGCCCCTTCCTCACCATCCAATGGCTCCGATAAATATGTGTCCTCTCTTATGCATTTGAGGGATGATTGTTCTCATGTGATCAATGAGATTAGGCCTAAAGGCTCAACATAGCCAAAGGAAAATTCAGAGAGATCAAAAGGTGACAACAACAACAAGGGAAAGATTGCATCTCAGAGTGGAAAATATGGATTTTAAGTTTTATTTTATTTATTGTTGATGACAATTGACTTCAGAAGTTTTGGACAGCATGCTTTTTTGGATATATGAGTAATAAAGTTTTGGAAATAATTTCAAATATCAATGAGATAAATTGTCAAACATGAAAGTGATAATGGGAGTGATGATGGGAGTCACAAGGAGGGATGTTTTTGTTTAATTAACTAGTTATGTTATGATTGTTAAGAGATAAAGGGGAGTCACAAGGGGTCCCACCTATCAGTTATTATTTATTTAAAACCCTTATTATGATTTATTACTTTTCCCCGTAACTAAAAATTTGGTTGAGTTTTTAGTTAACTTAACTAATGAAGTAGTTCAACTACTTCAACCAATTCTAATTTGCTTAAAGGCAAAAGGAAATGGAGGAAGAAAGGAAGATAGAAGGAGAAGCATAATAAGGTTTGGTCTTTGAGTTTGTGTTGAGATAGTTTAGTTTTCATTCATTCTTTAATTTATGAAAAACCTAATTTTTTTTTATGATAGTAGGGTCTTATTGTATAAAACAAGATTTAGGGCTGAATAACATCATTTAGACACTTGTTTTTCAGAGTTCTTGATCTATCTTTGATAGTCTATGTAGACTTGTCTGTTTGTGAATTAGTTTTCATGACTGACAAAGGCTATTGTGCAGAGTTGAGTGGGCAACAATCTATGGCAAGCTGATCCAAATTTTAGAGTCCAGTTTTTTATTTTCTATCATAAGTCCTTTTCTATGTTTCATCGGGGACGTCTAAGTTTGACTTTGGTCCAAAAATTCTTCATGACATTTTGTAAAGAGGATGACTCTTTCATGAATTTGAATGAAATAAAGGATTTCTTTATGTCTCATTTGTCTTGATTATCGACTTGGTGTCTTTACTTCTGTCTGTACATTTATTTCAACAAATGTTATATTTAGAAAATCACATAAATAATGAATTTTTGAGCAAGCTTTTATTTATAAAAAGACTAGCTTAAGCACTTGTAATCAACACTTGTGAGTCAAGATATTAATTTTGATGGCTATAAACATAGGGTGATATTCTCGTCTATTTTTCTTTAGCGAAGAAGAATCTGAAAATGCTTGAGTAAGATCATTTCATATCTTTTCCTCAACACTCTTCAAATATGCAAAAGAATTGTTACTACAAATCCCAACCCTGTTTGGGCTATGGAGAATATTCCTGCACCCAGGGTTATGAGAGATTTGATCATGCTTCCCAATAATGAAATTATGATAATCAAGGGAGCTAAGAAAGGGACGAAAGCTTGGAACCGTTCCTTGGTATTGCTCTAGCATTTTTATTGCATATCATCTTTTCTCTAAGGTTGCTCCCCTGGTTAGTTCTAGTTCTTGGTCTCTTTCATTTCTATGTTTGTAAACTTCCAGCGCTTTCTTTTATATGGGCTATTGTTTTATAAGTAACATTTTGGTTCAGAAGCACACTCACTTCATAAACTTAGTCTTTCTAGGTACTTAACCATGTTTCTTAAAGTATTTTCTCTTAGTTTCAGTTCCAAATTCCGACAAACTTAACTCGACCTATTCACTAGCATCCACCTTAGCTTGTGTCTTATCTATACCTTCAAGAAATGCAAAGGAACCTCCACCAAACCTGGGTGTTCACTACGTGGAGGCTCCATGGTTAAATCTAATACAATTTCATCATCATTCCTCTTGGTTCTCTTCTTCCTTCTCACGGGCTCACAATCAATATCCTCATTCTTCACCCTCCTCCTCTTCCTCGTCAAACACTTTTCAGATTCCAACACTATAAATTCTTGTCCCTCGTCCTCCAACTTGCATATGTTCAGTTTGTGCCCTCTCTCTTTCCCTGGCGGCTTCAAAGTCTTAGTACTCTAGGAACCCTTGTGTAGTTGCACCCATGGCTTCTTGCCCCTCTTCTTAGTCTATTTGACCATGAACTCCTGGGTCTTAGTTCTCTTAGTGAGCTTAGTGCCTAGCGACGACTGCTACCACTGCATGAGTTGTTAGGGTCCTAACCCACACATAGGTAGAACAATATATTCAGATGTAATAAAGGTCAATATTAATAAGGTCTTGCAATAAAATCGAATAAGTCGAATGTAAGAAGACCTAATAAAAGCTTCTACTTCTAGAAGGATCTTCCTCTAGATGCTTCTTTTGATATACATATTTAGTATAAATAGGAGTCGAGGGTATGCAAACCCTATCTTGGATATTATTATAATAGAGATCTGCTCGATTGGAGGTTGCCCCCTTGAAGAGGCCAGTGAACATCTCTCTCAGAATCAAAGTGCTATTTATGTTGTTATTATTATATCATTTTAGTGTTATTGTGGTGATTTTTATGGTTATATTGTTGTTATTTTTCCATTTCTAGCATTTTATTTATGTTTTGTATACTTTTTATATCAGGTATATTACAAGTGCTATCAGAGCACTTTCCTTGTCAGAAATTGTGGGTAATTTTTTTTTTTTCAGGGTAGAGACGTATTCCGACGTCTTTAAGACACAGAGATTTGTTGTTACGCACATAAACCCGTAGTTGAGGGATTCATACATGCAGGAAATACAAGTGGTACTTAAGCACACATCTGTTGGCCACCCTTGTAACCCCTATTGGTACCCCTTCGAGTGGTAGCGCATCAGACAACACCTGTGTACGGATCGACCTAGATTACCTGAAGCCCTCTTTAGATAAACCGATCAGCTACCTGAATGCTATAGTTCCATTGACAACAACAATCAGGAAGATACTCTCTAGTACCTGGGTAGTCAGGTAGTACGGATAAGGGTACGGTCTAGCCTGCTTAGTTAGTGCCCTGAGATATTGGGCTGAGTACTACTGTTGGACCCTGCATGTATATAAGAGAGCTATAGCATAGGGAAAACCCTTTTCTATAGAACCCTTGAATACCTAACCCTTGGGGGACAGAAACATAAACAAATTAAAACAGACAAGATCTATTATCGTGCAATTGTGTTCGGGTTGCCAAATCACTACACATTTCTTCCTGGTTAAGCATTTGGGCATTTCATCATGGTAGTATTCTTCAGACTGGAGTATAACTCTGCAGGAGTCTAGAAATTTTTTCACCATTATTGGATTCACCTCTTCTCCCTTATCACCTTCATACATATCATTTTTCGGCAAAAATTTTTACCCCACTCACACCTTCTTAGTTACCTCATCCTCATGGCCCGTACTCGTAGCCAAGAATTGGAAGCTCACTTCAATACCTTGCAATATAGTCTCACTGAGACCCAACAAGAAGTGAAAAAACTCACTGCCAATGTTGTCGCCATCAATACAACCATGCAGTCCTCAATGGAGGAAATCAAACAAGACCTAACCACCCAGCTTGAATCTATCTTTTTATCACTCTGCACCAAGCTGGATATCCCTACAGATAACCCTTCCTCTGACTCACCTCCAAATACTGAGGATGAAAATTCCTCTCATTCCCATAACTTTCAGCACCATCACTTTCAACGTGACCTACGCCTTTCGTGGGTGGATGTGACCAAATTTGATGGCTCAGACCCCACTAGTTGGGCAACCCAAATGGACCATTATTTCTCTTTATACGACATTACAAATGACTTGGCCAAACTTCGATATGGTGTTCTCCATCTAGATCAAGAACGTTGGCAATGGTGGCAATGGAGAAAAACTTCCCGTCAAGGGTATATTGCTTGGACACACTTTGTGGAAGAGCTTTATGAACGCTTTGACACTGACACAAACCATTTGGGCCATTTGACAAAGTTGAAACAATCAGGAATAGTGGAAGACTTTATAGCTTCCTTTGAGAGCCTGGATTTTTGAGCAGAGGGCATGTCTGATGCCTTTTTTCGAGAGTGTTTTATCAGTGGCCTCATGGATGAGATTCAGGCCCATGTCCTCATGGCTCGGCGTCAAAGTTGGGTGGAGGCTACTAAAAGAGATAAATAAGCACAACAAGTTCTATCTTCTAAAAACCGAAAACTCTCCTTTATCCCTCGCCCTAAACTAGTAAATCCCACTACTCCCTCCGCTCCACTAAAGATCCAAAAATTGACCAGGGATGAAATGTATGAACGCCAACTCAAATGCCTTTGTTATGATTGTGATAACAAATATTTCCTGGGCCACAAGTGTAAGGAACAAAATCTTTTTATGGCCATCTCTGAGGATATTTCAAAAGAGGATGTTGAAACTCCCGTTGTGTTTGAGTCACCTAAAACCACTGACATAACCCCTCCCTCCGACCCTCCTGAGGTAGAACTGGTCATTTCCCTCAATGCTCCTACTAGCTTCTCTACTCCCCAAACCCTTAAGCTAATCGGTTACATCAAGCATCAGAAGGTCATCATTCTGGTTGATAGTGGAAGCACCCATAATTTTATTCATCGCCGTATTTCCCAAGAAACTCATTGCTACATCCGTGCCGTCAATAATTTTCAAATCATGATTTCCACTGGTGGCTCCATGAAATGTGGAGGGCGTTCTGAAAATGTGTGTCTCCAAATTGGTGACTACCACCTGAAATCTCATATGTTTTCTATCAACATGGGAGGTTGTGACATTGTGTTGGGTGTAGACTAGCTAAGGACCTTGGGTCCCATTCTCATGGATTTTAAGGAATTAACCATGCAATTCGACCAGGAGGGCCACCAATATAATTTCCAAGGCATCATCATTGGTTCACCTGAGATCATTAGTTCCCATCGCATGGACAAGTTTCTCAAAAAAGGTCATTCTGGTGTTATTTCCCAACTCCATGCCATACAAGCAACAGAGACACCCTCGGTGTCGCAAAAACTCCAAGCCATCCTTTCTAAACATCAAGTGGTATTTTCCACTCCCCAGGGACTCCCTCCTTCCCATGGTGTTCATGATCATTCCATTTCCCTTGTACCTCGAAACCTTCCGCCCAATATCTGTTAGTATTGTCATCCCTTTTCCCAAAAAAATGAAATTGAGAAAATGGTCTAGGAACTCCTTAATGCAGGCATTATCTGCCCTAGTACGAGCCCCTACTCTTCACCTGTGGTCATGGTCCTAAATAAAGAAGGTTCTTGGCAAATGTGTCCTGACTTCTATGCCCACAACAAACTTACAAACTTAAGACAAATTTCCCATTCCTATCATTGATGACCTCCTGGATGAATTGAGTGGCGCCCAATTCTTTACTAAACTTGAACTTCGTTTGGGCTACCACCAGATACGTATGAAAGAGGTAGACATTCGCAAGAATGCCTTTAGAACTCATGAGGGACACTATGAGTTTTTGGTCATGCCCTTTCACTTGTGTAATTCCCCCTCCACCTTCCAAAGCCTCATGAATCATGTCTTCCATCCTTTTCTCCTTCATTTTGTCTTAGTTTTCTTTGATGATATCCTCATATATAGCAAAACCTAGACAGACCATCTTGCTCATGTGGATCGAGTTCTCCATCTACTCTCTCAGCACCAACTTTTTCTGAAATAGTCTAAATGTGCTTTTGGCGCCTCAGAAGTAGAATACTTGGGCCATCTGGTTGGCAAGGATGGTGTTAGGGTGGATCCTAAAAAGATTGAAGCTATGCAATACTGGCCTCACCCAAAGACTCTCAAAAGCTTGTGTGGATTTCTGGGCTTAACAGGTTATTATCACAAGTTTGTTAAGAATTATGGAAAGATTGCAACACCTCTCACTGCTCTCCTAAAAAATAACTCTTCACTTGGACTCCAACGGATACTCAATCTTTTCAAACCTTTAAGATGGCCATGTGCACCACTCCAGTCCCGACCCTTCCTGATTTCACAAAGACCTTTGTCTTGGAATGTGATGCCTTAGGGAAAGGAATTGGTGTTTTCCTAATGCAAGAGGGTCGACCTTTGGCCTTTACCAGCAAGCAACTATCAGACAAAAATCTGGGCAAATCAATCTATGAAAAGGAAATGTTGGCTATTCTACATGTCATTGATATGTGGTGGCCTTGTCTATTGTGGCAACACTTCCAAATTAAGACAGGCCATCAAAGCCTCAAGTATTTTATGGAACAATGCATTTCCTCCCCGGAGAAAAAAAAATGGGTAACTAAGCTCTTTGGATATGATTATGAGATCATTTACAAGAAAGGAAAATACAATGTGGTTATGAATGCACTTTCCCAAAAATATGAAGATGAAGGATCCCCTTTTTCTCTTTCCTTCATTGTACCAAATTGGCTCCAAGCCGTTCACCAGGAATGGCTACAAGATCCCAAAAGTTCGCATCTGATCCAACAAATGCAGTCCAATGCTCCAGATTCCCCAGGGTACTCTTAGCTCCATGATGAGATTCGATACAAAGGCCATTTGTATTTATGTAAACAATCAAATCTTAAATCCACGGTACTTTCTGAGCTTCATGCTACACCCACAGTGGGGCACTCCGGGTTCACCAAAACCTATGACAAGGTCAAACGTTCTTTTTTCTGGGATGGTATGAAACATGACATTCTAATTTTGTCGTTGAATGTGAAGTGTGTCAATGCAACAAGGGAAAAAAGTCAAATCTCCAGGCACACTACAACCACTCCCGATTCCACCTGCTATTTGGAAGGATATATCTATGGATTTTATTACAGGCTTACCCAAATCAAGAAATAAATCAATCATCATGGTGGTTGTTGATCACCTTTCCAAGTATGCTCATTTCTGTGCTCTTCAACACCTGTTTACAACATCAACGGTGGCTCAAATTTTCATGGATTAGGTCTTCAAGATTCATGGTATTCCGCACTCTATTGTTTCTAATCGCTACCCAACTTTCACAAGCCATTTTTGGAAAGAACTGTTCAAGCTACAAGGCACCCAATTGCATCTAGAAACATCTTATCATCCCCAGACTGATGGTCAAATGGAAGTTGTCAACAAGTGTTTAGAAACATATTTGAGGTTTTTTGCCTCGAAAAATAAAAATCAGTGGGATCAATGGTTACCCCTAGCTGAATGGTGGTACAACACTTCATACCATACAGCTACATGCATGACTCCTTTTGAAGTGGTATATGGAAATAAGCCACCTTTAGTTCTCTCATACTTACCTGGTGCCTTGAAGGTCTAGGCAGTTGACCAAACACTTACAGTTCGAGAGGCTATTCTCCATACCCTCAAAGATAATTTGGTCATGGCACAAAATTGCATGAAGCAACAAGCAGATCAAGGTCGCTTTGAACGTCAATTTGCAGAAGTGGATCAGTTGTTTCTTCCACTGCAACCTTACAAGAAAACTTTCCTCAAGGTCGAGCATTGTCAGAAGCTAGCGCCCAAATTTTATGGTCCTTATACCATTCTCAAGTGTGTGGGACAGGTGGCCTATCAGTTAGCTTTTCCCAGTCATTTTAAGCTACATCCTATTTTTCATGTTTCATGCTTAAAGAAGGTGATTGGAACTAAGTGCCAAATTCAAACCAACCTTCCCAAGTTAGCCGAAGAAGGATCCATTTGGCTACAACCACAAGAAGTTTTGGACCAGCATGAGGGTCGCCTACGTCAAAGAACCATCAAGGAAGTGTTAGTCCAGTGGAAATATACAACTCCAACATATGCCACTTGGGAACCAACTACCATTCTGCAACAATTTCCACTTCCCAAGCCTTGAGGACAAGGTTGTTTTTAAAGGGGAGGACATGTTAGGGTCCTAACCCGCACATAGGTAGAACAATATATTCGTATGTAATAGAGGTTAATATTAATAAGGCCTTGCAATAAAATAGAATAAGTCGAATGTAAGAAGACCTAATAGAAGCTTCCGCTTCTAGAAATATTTTCATCTAGATGCTTCTTTTGATAGACATATTTAGTATAAATAGGAGTCGTGGGTATGAGAACCCTATCTTGGATATTATTGTAATAGATCTATGCTCAACTGGAGGTTTCCCCCTTGAAGAGGCCTGTGAACATCGCTCTCAGAATCAAAGTTCTATTTCTATTGTTATTCTTATATCATTTCAGTGTTATTGTGGTGATTGTTCTAGTTATATTGTTGTTATTCTGCCATTTCTAGCGTTTTATTTATGTTTTGCATACTTTTTATATCTGGTATATTACACGAGTTGTTGCAAATGGTGATTCTAACATAACCTCATTGCTTCCCATTGTTTTGCATGTAACAAAGCTCACCCTAGAGGGATTCTCCCTTTGCATGTGGCTCTAGTTCTGAAACTACATATTATAACCTTAAGATTAATTTTTTTGAATTATTTCTAAAATTTAATCTTTTTATATCTTTTGTAGCCAAGATGGTGGTTGTATAGTAGGAAAATAGGCCATTAGTGCCCACCTGGTCCAAGTATGAATACAGGTGGAATGTGGACAATGAGTAGGATTTGAGAGCTCGACTGTTGCAGACGATATTTATTCCTCGGATGTGGCTTCTCACTAAAACAAAAACATGCAATTAGATGAGAAACCAGAACCAGAATCCACTTCCCTATGAAAAAGAGAAATTTGGTAGTAAGCTATTCAAGTTTGGTTCCCATTGTGAACATGAATATGAGCATAAAGGACGAGCATCTTTCATCATATGGGATCTTGGAAAGGATGCACGAAGGTTACACACATGTTACCAAGTGGAAGGTGGTGGCAACTCACATAACACACACCTGCAGATTGCTATAATGTTCCTTTCCAATTAGGAGCTCCAAAGAGGAGGCTTAATGGTCTAAAATGCCCTATTAGACTATAGCCAGGGCCAGAAAGGGGTAAACAGGGTCACTAGAGGTCACTTTAGTCACCGGTGTTATATTTAGAAAGTGACATTGAGCTAAAAAGGGTTAAAAGCGCTTTTAAGTCATTATGAGCTAAAAATAGAAGTCAACAGTGAATTAGGGTTTCAACAATGATTTAACGTTTTGGAAGTCAACAATGAATTGGGGTTTCAACAATGACTTAGAGTTTTGGAAAGATATAAAGGAAGGTTCAATGACCTAATTCATCATTATGCAGGTTATGACTTGTCATTGAGGAGAAAAGGTGCATCTTAGGAGAGATAGTTCAATGGATTCCGTGAGGAAGACTCCAATTGGCTGATTTCAGTGTTGAGAGACACACCCTAGTGACTGGGAAGGTCATTTAGGTCTTCCATCATTCTTCAACAACAGTTACACATTGTTTAGCAGCAAGGGCGCATTCATCCAGAGTGAGGGTGTAGCTTCTGAGAGGGTTTCAGTTGACTTATCCCATCCAGGGAGAATTTCGATATTTCCCTCTGACCCATTTGAGAGGAAGGTAAGGCGCATCTTTTTCCTGGTTCCTCATCAGATTCTGATGGGGGAATCAACTAGGGTGCATTCCAGACTTGGACATGTGACACTTTTGGCGGATAAATTTGGGGTTCTAGAGTGAGCATCAAGCCATATTCAGGGAAACCCTTCCGACCCATTTCCTAGTAGACCAAGGCGGTCATTTTGAGACACATCTCATCGGATTCCGATAGTGGAATCACTAGGACGCATTTTTCCAGAGAAAGAGGGGTGCATTCCCCTAGGGGGATCCATCTGAAGTCCAAACTCACCAGCACAAGGGTTTGACAGTTACCAGTACTGAGGACTAGAGTAGGGCACATCATTTGGGATAGTTTCCATGCCATTCTGAGATGTACAGCTCCCAGGGCGAACTTTCTAGACTTCCAACAGTTACCGCCAGAGCTACCATAGTCCTAGGGCATCTATTGATTCCGCAGTGCTCCCATATTCCGAGTATTGTCTCTTAGTTGCGTATTTGTATTCTGGCTAAGATCCTTTGTCTATTGATCCAGTCGAGTATTGTCAGTTTATTCAACTGCATTTGGCCATTTTGTAATCCACAGAGATATCATAATACAAACTTTGCAGTGCCTTGTCACATTTATTATTTGTATGATCATTTATATGCTGTAAACCATTAATACTACAGACACATTAGCAATGTTTCCTAGACTAGCCAAGTCAGGAATATTACAGTGATATCAGAGCTTTAGTCCTGCCAGCCTGTGACTAAGGACAATGAGTGCAACAGAAGATCAAGAGGGCCGTGAACACATAGGTGGTGAATATGTCACTTACAAAAGGCATAAGGAAAGAAGGCATAGGCCTGATTTTCCCCCTTTTCCTCCTAGCTCAAGGGAAGAGGAAGAGGCACACAGAAAAGAAGAGAGAAGGGAAGAGCGTGAGGCTAAGCGTGAGGCAGAGAGGATGCTAGGAGATAGAAATGAGTGACTAGAGAGTAGTGGCAAGGCCCCCGTAGATCCAGAGACAACTTTCATGCAGGTTATCAATGATATGTTAGCTAGTCAACAAACCATGTCTCAGTCCTTGGGACAGGTGGTTGATAGATTGGCTAGAGTGGGCACCCCAAACACACAAGTCTTGCATGCAACACAGGGGAACTCAGGAGTAGGCAGTAGACCCCAGTCACCCTCTCACACATACACCTCTGCGAGTAGGATTCCCAGACCTTTGTTTCCCAGTTTCCAGAGGGCACCCCCAGTAGCAGCACCGCCACCAATAGCACAGAGGCCACCCACTCATGCATACGACATTGCAGAGTATAGGAGGGAGTATGTAGCATTAGGTTGTGACTTCCATCAGGACATGACCTTAGTCGAGTACTGTGGACTCAGACTCAGGAACCGCCCCAGAGAGCTGCAGAGGGGAGGACCACAACAGTAGCAGGGGCATAACCTTGATTTCATCCAAAAAGTTGGGAAAGTCACCATCCCTTCTTTCGATGGATCGTCCAAATACACCACCAAAGCTTGGGCACAGAAGCTAGACACGTATTACAAGCTCAACCAGATGACCGAGACAGAGGCCATCAATTTCACGACCTTACACTTGGAGGGTGAGGCACACAAGTGGTGGTATCATGGACTGGTGACATTGGGTCACAGTCGCATCACCTCCTATAGGGAGTTTATAGATAAGCTCGTGGATAGGTTTGATAGGAAGGATCCCGAGATACACTTCATGGATCTAGCCTAGTTGAGACAAACTGGCACAGCAGAGGTGTTCATCACAGAGTTTCAACGGATAGTCGTGGAAGTGACAGATATATCAAAGACCATGCTAATCATGTTATTCACAGAAGAACTCACAGGGAATTTGAGAGGATGGGTGAAGGCATACAGGCCTCCCACTTTGGAGGGTTCCATCCTTCGCACTCGAGATTTGGCAGACTCAGTGCCAAATACTAAAACTTTCTCCAAACCATTTGTGCCCCGGAGGGATCGCAACATGAAGCCATTCCATAGAGAATGGAAGGGCAAGGAGAATTTGGATGATGAGACTATGCGAGAGGTTATGAGGAAGAATCTTTTCTTTAGCTACAGAGATCCTTGGGTCCTAGGCCATAGGTGCATGGGCAAGGGAGAGATTCATTATATTGAGGTAGCAACAGACAATGTGGAGATTGAGGAGGAGGAGCAGGACAATGGATCCACTAGTTCAGAGGAGGAGTCAGCACCGGCAGAGGAGCAACCTCCCCGTAGACCACCGACACCTACAGGAGCCCATCCTCTAGTAGTCCCACAATCGCCAAAGCAGGCTAATAGGAGGAAACCAACAAAGGGAGGAGTCATAGCGACCCTTTCTAGTGTTCCTAGGTATGATACCCTCTGTATCAGAGGGATTATTTAGGGGCAACGGGAAATCGTCCTGATAGATGGTGGGGCCACCCACAACTTCATCGACGATTCACTAGTATCGAGACGGGCACTTCGGACAGAGGAGTTTGAGGGGTTTGATGTTGCAGTAGCAGATGGCCACACAGTGGAGTGTCTAGACAGAGTTCCAAACTTAGAGATGAAGTTAGGAAACTACACAGTGAGAGACATATTTTATGTGGTTAACCTATCAGACATAGATGTGGTGTTAGGAGTTCAGTGGATTATTACCTTGGGAAAAATCACCACCAACTACCAAACCTTGGAAATGGGATTCAAAGATCAGGACGGGAAGAAGGTTATTCTAAGAGGTATGTCGACAGGAGCACCTAGGACAGTTTCAACCAAGAGGATGGAGAGGATATTCAGACATGGGGAGGTAGCATATGCTGCAGAATGCTTGATCACTACTCAGAAGGATTTAGAAGGTCGACAAAAGTACCATACATAGATCAAGAATTTATTGGGACACCATCAACATGTCTTTGAGGCAATTCCACCAGGGAGACCACCTGACAGGGGGTTTGAGCACACCATTGAGTTGGAGGAGGGGGCCAAACCTATGATCACCCCCCCGATCATCATCCTATGAGGTTCAAGGATGAGATAGAGAAGGCAATAAAGGAATTGTTGGAAATGGGACACATCAGACCAAGCAACAACCCATTTGCTTCTTCAGTTGTCTTAGTTCTGAAGAAGGATGGCACCATGACAATGTGCATTGATTACCGAGCTTTGAACAAGAAAACCATCAAGAACTGGTACCCTATCCCACGCATTGACGAGTTGATAGATGAACTGCATGGGGAAGTTTTCTTCTAAAAAATTGATCTATGCTCTGGATATCATCAGATCATCATTCAAGAATAGGACATAGAGAAGATGACATTTCAACATCATTTTGGACACTTTGAGTTCCTGGTTATGCCATTTGGGCTAACCAATGCACCTGCTACATTCCAGTCTTGCATGAACCATATATTCAGGGACCAATTAAGGAAATCAGTCTTGGTTTTCTTTGATGACATCTTGATTTATAGTTGGTCATGACAAGAGCATATGAGGCACCTAGATGAGGTATTGAGCATCATGGAGGCACGTTCATTATATGCCGAAGAGTCCAAGTGCGAGTTTGGTATGATAGAGCTTCTTTACTTGGGCCACATAATCAGTGCACAGGGGGTACAGGTGCACCAAGAGAAGATCAGGGCCATTCTAGATTGGTCGACACCCAGGAACGTGACAGAATTGAGGAGCTTCTTTGGGTTGTGCAGCTATTACAAGCGGTTCATCTGGGGTTTTTCTCATCTTGGAGAACCACTGACATAACTTACCAAGAATGGGGCCTTCATATGGACCGATAAATCACAGGAAGCCTTTGATCACATGAAGGAAGTCATGGGCACTTGTCCAGTGTTCGAACTACCAGACTTCACCTTGCCATTTGTACTAGAGTGTGATGCATTCGGCGAAGGGATCGGTGTAGTTTTGATGCTGGGAGGACACCCCATTGTATTTGAGAGCCAGAAGCTTAGTCAGCCTAAGAGGTTGTACTCCATTTATGACAAATAAATGTTGGCAATCATGCATACCTTGACCAAGTTCAGACAATATTTGGTGGGCAACAAATTCGTGGTCAAGACCGATCACAGCAGTTTGAAGTATTTCCTTGAGAAGAAGGACCTCAGTGAGCGCCAATAGAAATGGGTGACAAAGGTACAGGCATTCGACTTTGACATATATTATGTCAAGGGGAAGAATAAAATTGTGGCCGATGCACTATCGAGGAGACCTGAGACATGTTCTTTGATGGAGATTTCAGCAGATTGGAAATCCCACTTGTTAGTGGAATATTCCAAGAACAAGTTCACTTGTGAGGTGATGGATGGGCAGATATAGGATGATCGGTATAGGGTCATTGACTATGTCATATTTTACAAGGATAGAGTCTACTTGGTGCCAGATTTAGGGCTCAAAAATAATATCCTCACCGCAGTTCGTGATTCACCTCTAGCAGGCCATCGAGGGTTTTTCAAAACCTATAGACAGATCAGAGAGAGGTTTTCATGGAAGGGCCTCAAATAGGACATTATGAGACATGTCAGTGAGTGTGTGACTTGCCAGAAGAAAAAGTCAGAGCATGCTCTTCCAGCAGGGCTACTTCAACCACTCCCCATTCTAGAGCAGAAATGGGAGAGTATATCTATGGACTTCATCACAGGTCTACCCAAGGTCCAGGGTAGGGACTGTATCTATGTAGTGGTCGACAGATCGACCAAGTTTTCTCACTTCTATGCCATACCGACAGAGTACAACACAATTTAGGTAGCTGAGATTTTCTTCAGGGGGGTCTTCAGACTTCATGGGTTGCTGAAGAACATGGTCAGTGACAGGGATAGTCGGTTCATAAGGACATTTTGGAGAGAGTTGTTTCGGTTGGTGGGGATAGAGTTGACACCTAGCACCAGCTATCACCCTCAGACATATGGGCAGACCGAGATTGTCAACAAGTGGGTTGAAGGGTATTTGAGGAACTATGTAGGAGGACAACAGAGAATGTGGGTAAAGTGGTTACACTTAGGAGAACATTGCTACAACACCACATTCCACATGTCCATTGGTATGACACCCTTCTGAGCATTGTACGGATATGATGCTCCCACTTTGGTAGAATTGGTCTTCGGGGAGAGAAGACCTCCCAAGGCCAAGTATTGGATCATAGAGAGTCAGGAGATTCTCAAGTTGTTGAAAGAGAACCTGCAGACAACGCAAAACCGATAGAAGATAAGTGCGGATAGCCACAGGATAGAGTGCAACTTTGAGGTTGGAGATTTGGTTTTCCTGAGACTCCAACCCTATAGATAGTTATCTCTGAAGAAGAGTGGGGTCGAGAAGCTCAAGCCCAGATTTTATGGTCCTTAAAGGATCATGCACTGATAGGCGAGGTTTCTTATGAGCTAGAGCTTCCAGAGGGGAGAAATATTCATAACGTATTCCATGTGTCTTGCCTCAAAAAGGCAGTGGCACAATTCATTAGCACATCAGAGGAGCTTCCCTCGTTGGATGAGGAGGGATAGTTGGATTTAGTTCCAGAGGAGTTTTTGGAGTTTCAAGAGTGAAAACTGAGGAGCAGGGTCATCAAAGAGTGTTTGATCAGATGGAGAGGGTTTCCAGAAGAGGACGTTACTTGGGAGAGCAAGCAGGTGTTGCAGCACCCTGGACTGGTATTTCTTGAGGACAAGCAATTTCGGGAAGGGAGGACTGTAATGTCCCTTTCCAAATAAGATCTCCAGAGAGGAGGCTTAATGGTCTAAACCACCCCGTTAGACTATAGCCAGGGCCAGAAAGGGGAAAATAGGGTCACTAGAGGTCACTTTAGTCATCAGTGTTATATTCGGAAAGTGGCATTGAGCTAAAAAGGGTTAAAAGTGTTTTAAAGTCATTATGAGCTAAAAATAGAAGTCAATAGTGAATTAGGGTTTCAACAGTGATTTAGGGTTTTGGAAGTCAACAGTGAATTAGGGTTTCAACAATGATTTAAGGTTTTGGAAAGCTATAAAGGAAGGGTCAGTGACCTAATTCATCATTATGGAGATTATGACTTGTCATTGAGGAGAAGAGGCACATCTCAAGAGAGATAGTTCAGTGGATTCCAGGAGGAAGACACTAGTTGGTTGATTTCGGTGTTGAGAGACACACCCTAGTCACCGGGAAGATCATTCAGGTCTTCCACCATTCTTCATAAATAGTTACACAATGTTTAGCAGTGAGGGCGCATTCATCCAAAGTGACGTCGCAGATTCTGAGAGGGTTTTAATCGACTTATCCCATCCAAGGAAAATTTTGAGATTTCCCTCTGAGCCATTTGAGAGGAAAGCAAGGTGCATCTTTTGCCTGGTTCCTCATCAGATTCCGACGGAGAAATCAGATAGGGTGCATTTTCCAGACTTGGACATGCGACACTTTTGGCGGATACATTTGGGGTTCTAGAGCGAGCATCAAGCCATATTCAGGTAAACCCTTTCGACCCATTTCCCAATAGACCAAGGCGGTCATTTTGAGAAACATCTCGTCCGATTCCGACGGTAGAATCACTAGGACACATTTTTCCAGAGAAAGAGAGGCACATTCCCCCAGGGGGATCCATCTGGGATCCAAACTCACCAGCAGGATGGTCCAACAGTTATCGGTACTGAGAACTAGAGCAAGGCGCATCATTTGGGACAGTTTCCAGGCCATTCTGAGAAGTACAACTCCCAGGGAAAACTTTCCAGACTTCCAGTAGTTACCGCCAGAGCTGCCATAGTCCTAGTGCATCCATTGATTCCGCAGTGCTCCCATATTCCGGGTATTATCTTTTAGTTGCTTATTTGTATTCCGGCTAATATCCTTTGTCTGTTGATCTAGTCGAGTATTGTCAGTTTATACAACTGCATTCAACCATTTTGTAATCCACAGAGATATCATAATACAAACTTTGCAGTCCCTTGTTGCATTTATTATTTGTATGATCATTTATATGCTATAAACCATTAATCCTACACACACATTAGAAGTGTTCCCTAGACTAGCCAAGTCAGAAACATTGCAATTGCATTGTAGTGTTAGACAATGTGTAGCGTAATAATGTGCAGTGTCAATGCTCTTAATTAATATGAATTAACTATAATGTTAGACCACTCATAACCAATGACTATTTTGTTTTTAAATTTTTTTTTTTTTTTAAGTAATAATTTATATATAAAGAGCCTTAAAAAAACCAGAGTTACAGATTGTTCAATATTGTCGTACTGTAATAACTGAACTGCCCCAAGGGGAAACCAGTTCAGCCAGTCGGTATTGGGATCAAAATGACTACCACTCTGATAAAAATTGTAAATAGAGATGAGAAAAAAGTAAACTAAAAGAATGAGTAAAAAACCCAATAGTGGTCATACACTTGGCTTGTAACCTGGCCAGGTGGCGTGGGTTGCCTCGTCCTAGAGCTCCTCTTCAACAATTGTCCCTCTCCATTCCATTTGTGTGTCAGCGTCCGAGTTACCCCTGTCCAATCTGGCATCGGGCCATGTGTCCCCCATTGGACTGGGCGCATGGAATCCCACTGCTGCTGCGACGTCCATGTCCACATGCATGGATTTCCCAGAGTTGCGAACTTTTGCTGGAAGCCCCTATTCACTCGTACCGAAAGCCTCTGCATGAGTGTGCTATGCTACCCCCGCTGCATCTGGTGTGGAGTGGAAGGCCCCCTGGAAGGTGGAGAGGATTTGGAGGAGTGAAGAGGTCTTCCCGTCCAGTAGCTCCAGAGGGAACTAGAGGTCATCCAGACCTTGTCGGAGCTCGAAGACTAGCCCATAGAGAATGGCCAAGTTGTTCTGCAGTTGCGAGTCTGGGACTGAGTCGGAAAAAGAGTGTGGCCTGTGTTGGGTTTCCAGTAGAAAAGGTGGCGCCTCCAAGGGTGGGCTAGTGGGGGAGGTTTTTGGTGCAGCAGGTATGCTGGCTAGTGAATTTGGAGGTACTGCAGGAGGCACCCATGATGTGGAGGCCTTGTTAAGGATGGGTCCTGAGAGTGAACCCAATGAGCTATCCATGAGAACCAACCCTTCAAGCCGGGAGGTAGGAGGGGAGGAGGTGGCAAGTGGTTCTTGTTCAGACTGCGAGGACTGTGATGAGTGCGAGGGGGACGAACTAGGGGAAGGTGCAGGGACTCGAGCCAGGACCCATTGAGGCTGAAGTGGATGCCAGGGCGAGCCTCTCCTTGGCGTGCCTCTTTGTCTCGGCATTCTGACGGCCCAAGGGAAAAGGTTGAGTGGAGGGGAATAACCCAGGTGGACGAGGAGGAGCTAGAGAAAAAAATAGTTGTAGGAGAGTGCATAGAAGGAGGGAAGATGGAATGAGGCATTTCTTCGCAGCTGGAAGAGATGAAGGCCGAGTCGCATGTGCAGAGTAAAGGTGCGTTCAATGAGCATAGCCATGGAGGGGACAACAAGAGGAGGGCAGACGCACCAAGATTAATGGTGCCTGAGACGTCGTAGGGGAGATTTAAATGCATGGGGGTGGCAGTAGTGCTTGACACGGATTCGTCACATGGCCTTCGCCATGTTGGCCTGTGCGCGTCGCCTCAACATGCCATGTGTCCCGCACTATCACCCGATCCGGGGTTTAAAAATTAATTTTAAACACTCACAAATAACCAAAATAAATTGACATACACCAGCCTAAAAAAGTCACATTAAGATTATGCAAACAAATGAGAAATTAAATAGAAGGGTAAAAAAGTCTTATGTGAACAAACGGGAAATTGAATAGCCTAAAAAATTCACATTAAGATTATGCAAACAAATGAGAAATTGAATAGAAGGGTAAAAAGGTATTATATGAACAAATGAGAAATGCAAATGCAAAAGGCTATGGGCCCACACTGCAGATCGGACTTTGGGATTTTGGGGTTTACAAAACATCAATTGTCGATTCGTGAAATGTGAATAGGCTGCAGGCCCAGTAATTTCGGGTTTTGGCATTTGGAATAACCAGAGAACTCTACGCACATTTAAGTAGCATGTCCCGATTGCGAAATAAGGTTTATTGGAAATGGGGGTTCGGAATTTACAAATACATAACACAGAAACATAACAAAACTAAGTTTTTGAGACTAAAGAACTCCACAGAGTTTTTAACAAATAAAACTTCGAATGCACAGAGTACACCTGCAAATCCATTTCAAGGTATTTATGCAAAACGAAAATTGCCCCTTTGATCTCTGAAAGAATTTGATTAAGGCGGTGATGGTTTCTCATGGTCTGCAAAGGTTAAGGTGGCCACCACTTAAGTGATATATAAGACAAAATTAGTGATCGGTGCTTAACCCTAGAGTCTTGAAGGGTCAAGATGACCACCGATTCACTGTTTGCACAGGGGTGGTGAAATGATTACTTTCTGACAACTACTGCCCTCGACTATCACGACCAACACATCCTTTGCATCTTCCAAAATGATGTGGTTTAATAATATGCAAAATGTCAGAACAAGAATTCTGAAAATGTCAGGGCGTGGAAAGGGAGGGGAGAAGACAACTGGATGCATGGGCACAACGTTACTTAAAAATAGAATGTGCATGCATGCACACTAGCATGTCGTATGAGGGGTATATATCTAGCATACCCATAGAGGTGTGAGGGTAACAATGTAGTGTAACTCAGTGTGTAAGAAAAAAGCGTGAGAAAGATTGTAAATCTATGATTTGTTGCTTAATTCTTCTTTAAATAATAAAAATATAGATTATCATTACTTTATATCAATTTTTTTTTTTTTTTTTAATTTCAAGTAAAATACTGTGTTGAATTGATATGATTGCTATGTCTTGTTTTCTTTGCTATTAAATTCTTACTCAATTTAGAAGTGTCAAGCACATTGCAATGAACTTTTGGTAATGCAACACATATGCCCACTGCATCTGGTCAGGAGACCAGGTGTCGAGCACAATGCAATGGAAGTTTTGGTAATACAAATGTTGTACTTTTTGCGCTATGATTACGCCAAGTTTATTTTACACTTTTTGCTCCTTTAATAGTACTGATCTCTCCATATCGAGATTCACCACTGTACATAATAAAAACATATTTTAAAATCTAATCTAAATATTGTGTCTCTATGTCATCTAAACAACCTCTAAACTTTGATACCTTAAAAAAATATTAATAATTAACCTACATTAAACTTATTCATAGTAAACTTAATTTAAACTGACCCATGAGAAAGTAAAATAGAACACAGAATATTATGAACCGAATGGAACAAAGAATATTAAGATAAAATGCCTACGCTAATTAAAACAATAATGAACTACGAAGTAGCTTAATAGTCCCCGCCTTATGAAAGACATGTTTAAAAAGTATATCATTAACACAGTCACAAATTCGTGTTTGTGGTTGGTGAACACCGAAAGGCTTTGGTTAGTCCAGAAAATAAAACATAGCATTAAAATAAACTTGAACAATTGGGAAAGAGAACTTAGCTGTCATACATGTTATATTGTTGTTTCGGGATAAATTGGATCGAGCAATATTAAATAAAGACGGCTTGCAAAATCTGAACCGCCGGGAAAGAGAAACGGCCTAGAGGTGAACGGAAAGAGTCGGAAGGAGTTGGCTGGAAGGAGGCAGTGTGTCCAAAGTGTGGCTGGTGAAGGCCAAAGGTTTAGGTTGGCCTAGAAAATGAAACCCTAATCACTCATAAGTGGCAATCAGCTAGCCACCATAGTAAATTTTAAATATGATTAAGTAAAAGTAAAAGAATAAACATGTAAACTGATGTCATTATAATAGTGAGGAAGTTAGTGGTTGAAATCACAACCATTGATTTATTGGGACTACTATGAATATTCCATCAATATTTAACCTTGTCCATACAAAACTGATTAAGCACTAAAAACCTATTAAATGTGCCCACGATCAATAGGTGTACGCCTTTCGACGTAATAAATGTGCCCATAATCAATAGGTGTACGCCTTTCGACGTAAATATCATTTTTGTAAATAATGACATTGCTGCCATATAGCCCATGTATGAAGCTTACTTTACATTGAAAAAAAATAAAGGTTTTACATGACATTATGCTGTTTAACAAAAAAAAATTGAAGATGTATCTTTTTGGCTTGTCTAGTTTTTTCATTACTTTTATAGATTTTACCACATTAAAATTTCTCTATTCTAAAAACCATTTGTTAATTCTCTTTAATTCCCTTTTGATGAAAAGACATTACATTTTATTGAGAGTATTTTACTTGTGAAAACTTACATTTTTAGACATTATATTGGTTTATTATTTATTATTTATAATGTTTGGAACACTACATTTAAAAAAACCTATATTTAATGGACCAAGTGTGTCCTTTTAACAAATAAAGTTCTTGCCTATACGATACAAATATGACCAAAACCACCAAAGAGTGTTAAGCGTTGCCTTTAAAACATGGCATGGTAAGATAGACTTGTGTGTCTCTTGCAAACTATGACCTTTTTTTAATATATTTTTTTTATATTAAAAATAAAAGGATTCACAAGTAACTGATAGTTCTTACAACAAAATAAAATACTCAAAGATGTGTTCCTATTAAATTAAAGAGTTGTCATAATATATAGAATGATATTTTTTTCAATATAATTTTATAATATATTTTCTTTATATTAAAAAATAAAAGGATTCACAAGTAATTGATATTTCTTACAACAAAACAAAATAATTAAAAATGCGTTCCTGCTAAATTAAAGAGTTGCCATAATATATAGAATGATATTTTTTTCAACAAAACAAAATTAAAAATGTGTTCTAACAAAATCAAAGTTTTTCTTTAACAAATACAATTTTTGTTTTTGATTAAAAATGGTCATTATTACTAGCTACTTTCCTTTATGTTTTGAATCTAGATTTATAATTGATATAGAAGGTGGCTGTGACAACTTTATTGGTAACCAAACTATTTTTATTAAGACAAAAGAATTTGATTGTCATATAGACGCACTTTAAGAAGTTTAAAATTGAATAAAAATACAACCAAAATTGACACTCCAACTTATATTTAATTGACGATTTTTTTTTCATATGAAATTTCTCATTATATTTATAAAATATAAATTGTTCTCAACAATGAGCCTTACATCATAGATCCTTGTTGTCTTGTGCTTTGAAAACAACAAACATAGCTACACAGGTTTTCAAATTCCTTACAAAAGGGGCTTCTTCTCCTAGTAGTTCTAAAGGAGAATAAAATTCAAAAAGGAATAATGTCTATCATACTTTGCTAAATATTGTAGCTATTGATACCATGAGCTATTTACTAAACTGCAAATATTTACTCCCAACGGTGCCTTCTTAAACATCTTTAAGTATAGTGTGGGTCTTTCTTGGTCACAATCTTATTGGTTATAGGCTATGTTTCCAGGTAGTTTTTTTAGAACTAGTTTTGATAATCTGTCCGCTTCTTGATTCTCTTCTCTCTATATATGTGCAAATGTTATATGCTTGAAGTATTTTAGAATGTCTTTAATCCTTTCCTTCCAGCTTTCTAAGGATACAACATTTAGAGCTCATTTCCGATTAATCCAACCAATGACTATCTTAGAGTCCCCTAGCACATGTAAATCTGGAATTGACAGTCTAGAAGCCAGGATTAGTGAGGCCCATGCACCCATGAGTTCTTCCCTAGATTTTCTTCCTCGTCGACAATTTAGAGTCCATTTATATGACGTGTTATTATTGATCTTTATCATACCTCCCACCCCACTTTGTTCGTCATTATGTCGTGTTGCCCCATCGAACCATCCAATGACTCAATCTTATGGACTATCAAGGGTTGTTTCTCTAGGATGATTATCTTTTTCCTTTATTCTGTAGTTGCTCACTGCTCCAATAGGTTGGAATACTATCTTCTGGATAGATGGAGTCTCTGCCTCAAAGATTGTCTTGTTTCTATCAAGCCAAATAAACCAACAAATAAAGGTTGGCAGGGTTGGATAGTCAGTGTTATGTTTTTCCCAATTTTCCAAGCACTCATTCACTGTTAGCCCATTCCATCCATTAGTGAAATTTAGAGAAATTTTAACCCTATTCCAAATGGAAATAGTGAAAGGGAAATTCACAAAGAGATGCTTACCAGTTTCCCTCTTACCTTTGCAGAGGTGGCAAATCCTTGGCCCCACCCAACCTCTTTTTTGTATATTTTTCCACATTAATATTTTATTTTCAGCTACCATCCAAGCAAATAACTTGATATTTAGTGGACAGTCCGATTTCCATAGTTTTTTCCTCCATCTGCCTATTTCAAATTTCCATAGTTTTGCAGCAACTACATTGTACACATTTTTGACAGTAAGTTGCCCTGAATTATCACCACCAATCCATATTAAAACATCCAGACGATCAAGAAGTTGGATCCCTGATCCGATCAAATTTCTTCTATACTTTTCCCATTCAGTTGCTAAGTCTCCCTCGAGCCCCAAAGTTGTACTGTCTATCCAATTTGAGCATATTTCTCCCTGTGAATAATCACATCCCGCTTGATATAGCAAGTAAACGTTTTTTTGGTTAAGTGTAGTGATTAGCTTATTTGATAAAAAAGAGTCCTTCCCCATTCCCAATATTACATCTTTCCAAATAATGGATTTTCCTATGCCCGAATTCCAGGCCAACCATTGTAATAATACCAATGGTAAGGTATTAATCAAATTTTTCCAAGTCTGGGATCCATTTCCCGAGACTGCTAAAGTCGATATTAACCATGTAGACATCGACGCAAGAGGTAAATATTTGTCTTTTATCACTCGTTTCCATATGCCTTTCTTCATCAATACTCTCCACATAGTATTAGTTGCCAGTGCCCTGTAGAAAATAAAGATTTTTCCAAATCCCTACCCTCCATAAAGTTTTGGCTTCGAGATAGTCTCCCAGTTGCATAAATGATAGCTTCGTTTTTGCTTGTTGCCTAACCACAAGAAGGAAAAGACCAAATTTCAGATCCTATTTAGTACATAAATCGAAATATGTGCTAAAGCCAACCAGTATACTGGTTGGCTCTCTAAGACTTATTTTATCAACACATGTCGGCCTCCCAATGTTAGCAACCTGTTACACCAATGATTTATCCTAAATTCAATTTTTTCAATGAGCCACCGCCAGTCCTCCACTCTGTAGCTATCTGGTTTTAAGAAATACCCCAAATATTTAAAGCCTTCCAAAATATATTTATAATCAAAATGAAATAAATCTTTTATTTCTTCAAGAGTTTCTTATTGGACTCTTGAATTTAGGAAGGCAAACTTCTGGACATTTATCCTCAACCCAGACGCCCAACAGAAAAAACTAAGAATATTATTGATTTCAATCCATTCAATTACAGTGGCTTTAGACATAATTATCACATCATCGAGAAAAAGCAAGTGTAAAACCTTAATGATTCATGATACCTTTATTCTAGACAACACACCATCAACTTGACCTTTTTTTAGTAAAAGAATAAGGCCTTCCATCACAAGGATGAAAAGGAGGGGCGACAATGGACAACCCTGACGAAGTCCTCTTCTACTCTGTATGAAAGTTGTTGCCTCTCCATTAATAAATATTGCATAAGTAGTAGAGGTTACACATCCCATTATCCAATTTGTAGTTGGTAGACAAAGCCATATTGTAGGAGGATTAAGCTCAAAAAGTCCCAGTTTGTGCAGTCATAAGCCTTTTAAAGATCTAGCCTTAAAATAATTGCTTGAATTTTCTTTGTTTTTATGTTGTGCAGACACTCCTGTGCCATACCAATAGCATCTAAGATCTTCCATCCCTTAAGAAATCCCAGTTGTTCCTCAAATAAAGCACAAGAAAGTATCAACCAGATTCTCTTGGCTATTACTTTTGGAATGATCTTGTAGCATAAATTGCACAGTGCGATTGGGAAAAAATCGTTAAATGTGTTGGGGCTATTTACTTTGGGGATGAATGATAAGAAAATTGAGTTGATCTGTTTAATTACCTTGCCTCTGATTCTAGTCTCCTCCACAACATCGAGCAAATCCTGCCCGACCAACTCGAAGAAATGTAAAAAGAATTCTACAGTCCAACCATCTGGCCCATGACTTTTATCCTTTTAAAATCCTTTTAATACCTCTAGATTTTCCTCCCTGGTACATGGATTTTCTAGATTTATTACTTCCTCCTTCGTCACCATTCTAGAAAAAAGCCTTATTGTAGCAACATGTTCTCCAATATGATTTGCTCCACTATCCTGATAGAAATATTTTAAAAAATTGTTCGCTTCATCCTTTATGGACTCCTGGTCTGTATGGAGCCTACCCGCTTCATCCTCTATCTCCCATATATGTTTTTTATTTCTTCTATAGCTGGAAAAGCGGTGGAATAATTTTTTGTTCTTGTCTCCACTTGATATCCAAATGGCCCTACTCTTTTGTCACCATTGCTCTTCCTCCTCAAATAAGAGTTTTTTGAGAGAAACCCCAAGTTTCATCAACTGTTGATCAATCTCCACATTTTGCAAACCCTGTGCCTTCTGATGAAAGATATCATTTAAACCTGTTTCAAGATTATCCATCTCTAAACGTTCCAGTAAACGTTTTTCCATAGACCAGACCTTCATTCGAGCTTTAAGAGTTGATAGTTTCTCCACTAATCTTCTTTGTTCTCTCTCATCTTGTTGCAAATTTACATCACCCCACACATCATGGACTAGTGAATCAAAAGATTCTTCTCGTAACCATGCAGGATTTAACTTGAAGGGATGAGAAACCGATGATAGTCCATCTCCCAACTGTATTAAAACTGGTGCATGATTAGATATAAAAGGAAATTCAACCCATGCTATGTATCTCAGTGATGATGTGATAAGATCCTCCACCACATAGATTCTGTCTAACCTTTTTGCAATTCCTTCAACTCCAGACCTACCATTTCTCCACGTCGGAGCCACCGCGACAAGCGCTACATACACTAAATTGTTTTTTAAAAATATTTTCTTAAAAAAGACCGTGGGTCCGCCAATGCTGACACTCCCAAAACCTACTCTGAATTTGTCGTGAAGTTCATATCCCCTTCCATTATCAAATCATCGTGTGCTAGTAATCCCCTTCCATCCACTTTCTCCCAGAAATTCTTACGGTCTTGACAAGGTCCATAAACATTCATGATGGACACCTTCCTTTTATTTGCTAAGCTGGTACCTAACAAAAAAATTCCACCGCAGCTTAGGACCGACGCTAAGTCAAATAAATTAGGATCCGAAGACACTAGTAGCCTACTAAACTTTCCCATAGAACTCACTGCACAAATCATACACTCAGGTCTGAGTATTTACATAAATTTTCTTTCCTTTTTCACAACCACTAGTGTTTCTTGTAGAAAAATTATATTAGGAAGAGTTTTAGACAAAAGTCTTCTCATGGAGGCCAATTTTAGGGATCCTCCTACCCCTATCATATTGAGAGAGAGAAGGGTCATGATTTATCCCTTGCAAGGGATTTCATGCCTCTAAGTGCCCCATGTTCTATGTTTGTAGGAATATGTTTTGGTGATAATAGATCGTTGTTTCCCGCCTTTTTACGTGCACTCCTGGTTTTGATAGGGAATATTCCAAACCCCAAACCCCAAACCCCACGACCACGCCTGCTCCTTTCTGGAAGCACTCCCATCACCCGAGGGAAAACTGTGTTGTCTGATAGAATTAGTTCTAACCACTACCTCCTTCCCCAGGTAGGTCAAAATCAGATTACGACTTGTAGTCTCGCTAAAGGATGGGACTAAAGCCGAAATAATCCTATCCAAAGAATGGTCACTAGAGACAGGTTCACCATAACCCAGTACTATGATTGAATATTCCTCAGCTAAGGATTCAAGGAGTACTGTAAGATTCTTCTCTTGACTAATTACTAGCCCAGAAGTGGGCACAGTCTAGGTTTCAACTAAGTCTGGGGGGTCTTGGACAGAGTCCAAATATTTCCCTTACCCACCTCTAGATGATGTAACAAATCCAATAGGAAGACAATGTCTAAATGATCTCTTTCCCAAGCAGATAACGAATAATACAACGAAGGACATAAAAGTTTTAGATTACCAATAAAAGTAGTATCCATTGGTTATGGACTCTTCTCATTCCTCAATCCAGAGTATTCTCGTGGTTCTTGGGAATTCATCAATGAAGAGTAGTTTTCAGCATGAATATCATCCAAGGAGTCCTCTTCAACTAAATCCCCTTAAATATGAGTACATTCCTTCCGAAAATATCTGGTTCGTCTATAGAGCGAACAATGAAATGGAAGGCCCAGATAGTCCAACCGTTGTACAAACAAATGACCCCTCCACTCTATATCGAGTGTCTCCAGTAATCCTGCGTGGATGTCTAACTCTACAAGGACCTTAGCCATTCTCTTATCTATTGATAGTAATGCTTATTCTTCTACCTTAATATGTCGCCCTAAGGAATTATCTATCACCTCCAATGCTTTTGCATTCCAAAACTGTAGAGGGAGTCCCGAGAGAAGGACTCAAAGGTGGCGGAAGCTGAAGTACTCCGTCGACAGATCAAAACTTATGCGCCACTGCTTAAACATCAGAATTCCACCCCCATAGCCTCAAAACATTTCTAAAATGCTCGCAGAGTCTCCATACTCTTGAAAATGAATCCTAACCACCCTCTCGGCAAGAACAATACCTCAGAAGAATAACCCAAAATAGGCTCCCAATTGCACTGCATCCATTCCGTAAGCGTTTGTTTGCAACGAGACTAATATTGTAATCTCCCCACCAAAGCACAAAGTGCAAAATTACACGCTTCTTCTAAGCCAAAGTCCATCCCCATAACTAGTTGTTGTTTTTTACGCTTAGGCCTCCACACCCACGTCGGATGTTTATGGCTTCCTCTCTTTTGTTTGAGATGGTCGCCCCGCAGCCTTGAAAGTCTAGCCTCAAATGGAAGTATAGTGTCTTCTGTCTATGGTTCCTCAACCTGTGCTCCCTTAACCTGTTCTCCACGGTCAAAAGTTAAGCCCACATAGTTCCCCTTTGGCCGAGGGACTGATATCCGGTGGTTCCACATGTCAGCCTCTCTTCCTATCAAATGATGAGGTTTAGAGCTAGAGTTTGGGGAAAATGGCTCCTCTTCCAACGTAGTAAATGAATCATTAATGCCCCTATTATGAAGGGTCCTCTTGTAATGACTTTTGTATAGCTCGTCCACCGACGCTAACAGACCCGCCCTCTCCCAATGCTCCTCATCATCCGCACCCAAGAGTGCCATGATCTCACTATCCATTTAGAATGATTCCAGGAGCCTTCAATGGCTGCCACCTTAGACTTTGTTGAGAAGTATGTCAGTCTACCAGTCTCATCGGAGGGTAAGTACCGAGGAATTGAGCAGGATAATGAATGTTGAGGAGATATATACTACAATCACTTCTGGGTCCGCCAGCTAACAATCCACTACACTATTAATAGCTCAACATCGCCATTAAAGATATTAGCGGGCTGGAAAGGATATTAGTTAAAAGCAACACTAAAAATAGTCGCGTAAATAATAAAATGCAACCACCTGAACCTCAGTGGAGCTCGAAACGGAAAAGTACTAAGGCTCTTATAATAGTTTTTCCAGATCCCCGAATGAGCCTCCATCATTTGTTTTAGCGCCTTGTAACCTCTAAGTTCCAGTTGGGCCACTGAACCTGCAAGTTTCAGTTGGTCCGCCATTGAACCTGCGATGGCGTAATCTACGACAATGTATAGCACTAAATTGACGACTTATATCAAATCATGTAGTGCATTTAATATGTGGACATAATACTATGCATAATGCCCAAATATATTAACAAACAAAAACCATTCAACTAAACTATGAATAAAATAAAAATACTCGCATGTAACCATCTCTATCTCGTGAACAATTCAAGAGCCTTATAAGCCCCCAAGTGGTAACATTGTACTGCCCCTTTGGGCTTGAGTCAAGGTAGACTCAACCATGAGGACACATATTTGGTTATAGGTGGACAAGTGCGGTTAGGACTTCCATGTTAGTGCATAGCATTTAAACCCTAATTTTAAATACTACAAAGCCTAGAATATGAATTGTAGTTCATGTATGAATATTTTATGTGATACTATCTACCATTTTCATTGGACTTGCATAATATGTGGTATATCTATTTAATCTACAACATGAACATATCATTATTCCAAGTCAAGTTTTACTTAGACATAACGGTTTTATGAGAATTGTCCCTAGTTATGAAATCCCATGAATGAATATTTGAACATGATTTGTTTTGTTGGTATGATATTTGTTTTTTTCTTAGATGAATATTTCCCCACAAATTATGGGTTTAAGATGGAGCATTTTTAAATGAGTATCTGTGACACCAAACAATTTATTAATACTGGATTGAACAATGTGTCTCTTGACATCATAATGTGATGCTGGATTGAATCATGTAAATAAATTGAGGACTGAAAATGAATGTAATATAAACGGTTGTTTTACTAGAAATAATTCAATCACTGAAAATGAATGTAATGTGTTCGGTCATTCCACTGACAATAATTTGATGACTAAAAATGAAATGTTATGTATGCAGTCAAACCAACTGCATATATTTTCATTACATAAAATTTACATATTACATGTGTTTTCATTACATAAAAGTTGCACTATAGAATGTGTCTCTTGATGGGATAAGGAATGAAAATAAAAGTTGCATTGTAGAATGTGTATCATGATGTGATAATGACCGAAAATGAATGTAATGTATGCAGTGATTCCAATGGGATTCAAGAATAATTTGATGATTAAAAATAAAATGCTATGTACGTAATCAAACCACTACATATATTTTCATTACATCATAAAAGTCGCATCATCAAAAAACATGAAATAAAAGTTGCAATGTAGAATGTGTCTAAAGGATTGAAAATGGATGTAATGTATGTGGCCATTCCACTGGGAATAATTTGATGAATGAAAATGAAATGTTACGTACACAATTGAACTGCTGCATATATTTTATATACAGAGAAGAAAGAGATGATTGCAAGCACAAGAAAGCACTTAGTGCTTGAAAACAAAAGCATTATAAATGTAAATACGACAATCAATTCAAAAAGAAGCATGACATAGTGCTCTAGAGGTTCACAATTAAAGTTAATTGCTTGGATCTAATGTTTGAACATGCCAAATTAATATAAATAAAATGGTATTGATTAAAGTATATTGAAGCACCATAAATAAATATAATGAATCCTAATAAATATAAATAAAAAGTTATTGAACCAATGTTGTTGGTGTAACGAATCCTAGGAATGCGGGATTAGAATAAACATAAAAAGTATTTTATTAAAACAAGATTAGATAAATTTTCTTCAAAACTTGCTCTAAAAGGTCAAACACCTCATCTACGTCCACATAAATCTCACCCTACCTCCAACTCATACCAACCATTAATATTATATATCCACATAAATTTCAACCTAATGACCCTTCATCCCAAATACTTGTGCCTTTTAATTGAAAAATTGATAAACATTAAGAATTTAGAGTTAAAAGATTGACATTACATGAACTATGATAATTGTTAATCTACCTTCACACAATATGGTTTAAAATTAGGGAACACTAGACTATTTAAAAAAAGAGGTGTCTAATGCAGGTTTCATGGAGGTGGTATTGACTAATTTGCAGGAACACATTTTCACAATGCCCACAACATTTTATGGAACTGCCATTGGCAATCATGATTTAAAAAATGTTGATTGCATGTATATCACAATTGATTTCCCTGGCAATGCAATGATGAATAAAATTATGGGTGTTTCCACTTCAATGAGGATTATGACTTTCGTGTGCTTAATGTAGCCAATTAGCTTGAGGGTTTGGGGAGCAGAGAAGCCAGTGAGGGGATGTAGTGAAATCAATGGTTCAACTTCTGGTGGATTAGAGGTGAAGTAGGATCATTTGTTGGGAGTAGTTCTTCAAATGGGGAAAATTCAACCTCCCTGTCAGCAACATCCTCAAAAATGGCCATAAAAATATGATGTTCCTTACACTTGTGCCCCGAAAAATATTTTTCATCACAATTATAACAAAAACCCTTGAGTTGGCGTTCAACCATTTTTTCTTGAGTTAATTTCTGGATCTTGAGAGGAGTGGCATTCGGGGAAGGATTGGTAGGTTGAGGGTGAGGAAGAAAAGAGTGTTTTTGGTTCTAGGAAAAGACAGTTCCCATTGTGCTTCCTTGGCATGTTTAGTAGCTTCCAACCTAGTTTGGTGGAAAGGCTTGAGGGCCTGACCTCAGATTTCATCTTTTAGGATTGATAAAGCATTTCCAGAAGAAGGGATTCGAAACACCCTCCATTCTGAAAGCCAAGTGATCAAATGTGGTGATAAAGTCTTCCACGGTTCTAGACTGTTTCAACTTGGTCAAACAACCCAGATTGTAATACCCCTAGGTCAAACCCCATTGTAACTATAATGTAATTGTACATATAGGATGTTGAGCCAGGATACTTGGAGGATAGAGTGCCTTTGTATATATTTATTTTGATACCAAAGTGCCTATGTGGTTATTAGGTTGGTGAGCCAAAAGTTGAAAGCCCATCGAGCCTATTTTTGTAAATGTAATCACACTCAGTTTTTAATGAAAACACATCATTGCTGTAAACCAACCATTTAAAAGAGTATGGGGGTATAAACTCTACTAGAATGGGAAAATAGGATAAGAGTCTATAAAAAGGGGGCTAAGCTAAGGGGGCTTAAGCCAAAATGGAATATTTTATCAATATTCTTAAAGTTAAAGCCTAAAGTAGGGGATAATGCATTTTATCGTATGTATCTATGAGGAAATGTATCACCATGTGAGGGAACCCATGTAATTCCCAACATGACAAGTTTCAAGTTGGGAACATGCACATAAGTTTTGAGTACTTTAGATCATTCATACATCATTCTATGATCATTCCTTCACTCACTGATGGGAGCAGATTTGAGGAATATTCATACTAACCTTGCAAGTTCAAAATCCAAGCTATGTAGATCAAGAATTGGATTTGTTCAACCGGTGGGTGACGGAAAAAATCGACAGCTCAAACAAAATCCAAGAACAGTGTCGCAACTATAGCAATTGTGTCGCAAAGTCTCTTAAAGTCACGTATATATAGATAAAATAGTCAACTAGCCGTTAACACCGACCAACGAGATAGGCAAAATTTTCGTCGCTATTGCCACGAAAGTTCGTTGCTATAGCGATGAAAATCCTGACTAGGTTAAATTAATATTTTTTTCGATATTGCAACGAACTTTCATGGAAATATCCATAAAAATCCTGCCCTCTTTAAAAAAAATATGAAACTAGTGGAAGAGTGGAAAATTTTCGTGGAATAATCCACCCATATGTAGTAGTGTATCTTTGTATACTGGATGCCCCTGGTCTGGATTCCTAAAGGGATTCTGGATAAGGCCAAACAATTTTTTTTTCGTTTTATCTGGTTTGGCCCTTAGGATAAACATATTCATCCTTAGGCTAAGTGGGATCATCTTGCCTTCATGAAAGCCTTGGGTGGTTGGGGACTGAAAAATATCCTTTTGTTCTCAAAATAATTGGCAACAAAAGATGGATGGAGACTTCTTTCGACTTTCATCCTTTGGACCACAATAGTGGAGCACAAATATATATGCCTAGATTTCTTAGAAGAATGGATTTGGAAACCAGTAAAATCCCATCCAAATTGCTCCATTATTTGGAAGGCAATTATCTCCTCCTTCTCGACAATTGGTGATGGTTTAGCCTAGAGAGTGGGAAATGGTAATAGGGTTCAAATAAGGGTTGATCCTTGGATGAGATGTGGAATTTCTCATATTCTACCTAAAGATTTAATTGAAAGGCTCCACATGCAGGATATTCACTTCTTATCTCAGGTAGCGGATCTAGCCTCCACCTCCCTCTAACAACAAGGATGGATGATTCTAGTAACATTGGGATTGGTCGGTAATATTTCTCTTTCATGAATCAATTATGTATCTTCTCTCCATTCGGGCCATATTAGGATTACTGAGAGAGAAGATGAACTGGTGTGGTAGAAGGATCCCCATGGGGTATATACCCCAAAACTGGGTTATGTTTCTTTAAATATCAAACTCATGCGAAGGGAGCCAAGTTTGTGGTGGTGTGGACTGTGGAAGCTGAAATGTCCTTTGAAGGATAATATTTTTATGTGGTGTATCATTTGCAATAAAATTCCTACTTGTGAAAACATGTGGAAAAGTAGCATTATTGACCCTGGTTGGTGTCCTCTTTGTAAAGGAGATAATGAATCCATCATTCACCTCTACTTATTTTTCTCCTTCACAAGTAAAGTTTGGCTCAAATTATCATCCCTTCTAAATCATGTGGTAGTTTGGGACGGACCAACTATAGAGCTGGCTTGGAAATCTTGGTTACAGGCTGTTGTCTACAAAAGTATTAAATTTGTACCTCTCATTTCATGTTGGGGTATTTGGTTGACCCATAACAAAGCCATTTTCTAGGACTCTCCCTCCCTTCCAAAAATTATAGTTACACAAGGACTCTCTATTATCTCTCACTTCCCTCAGGAAAAATACCTTCCTTAAATGCCCATTATTTATCCTGAACTCATAGATTGCTGCACGCCCTTGGCCTACTTTGATGGCGCTTATCAGAACAAAAACCAACAATGAGGTGAGGGAGTTGTCCTTTTCCTCTCGGTTGATCACTTCTACAAACTTAAAATGGGACTATGGTCGGGTACCAACAATTTTTCCAAACTCATAGCATTAAAATTTCTGCTTCAATTTGCTGGGGAATATGGGGTCAGATACATTCAACTATTTGGAGATTCCATGAATGTTATAAATTGGTCTCGGAAAGCTCAAATTTTCCATAATATATTTTTGCTTCCTATTTTGGAGTATATTTTCAGGTTCCTGAACTCATTTGACTCTTCTTCACTCAAGCATGTTTATAGGGAACAAAACCAGCTAGGAGACACTTTATCAAAAGTAGGGACTCGACTTCCCTTTAGGGAATGGAAAATCACTAATGTTGTGGGGGAAGATGTATATGAGTACTATCACAGTCCCTTCGTAGAGGTTATGGCTCACCCATAACAATAACTATATGAGTCATCAACACTGTCAACTTCATACTTATGCTTTTTTCCTTTTAGTACTATATTTTTCTGATGTTCATTCATACTCCCGAATTATGTATCAAAGATTTTGTGTTGTTTGGATCCCTAGGGCCGAGCTTTTCTTATGTTGTTTATATTTTATTTTAAATCTATAGATGTTGTAATTTCTGAAATGTCTTTTATGAGACTAAGGGACATATCTTGATATTTTTCTACTGGCGACAACCATGAACATGTGTTTCCACAGATGAATTGTGCTTAAAAGAACCTAAAAAATGTAATTTTATCTCTTCAGATGAATAAAATTAAGTTTTTTTTTCCATGGAAAAAAGAAAAAAAGAGTATACATTAATCTTTTTGCCACCTATAAGCTATGACATGCGACAAGATGGCATGCAACAAGATGGCATCGCCTCTCAGCGTTCATCAACCATAGGTTAAGTGGCTGGGCTAGTATATGGTGTAGTGAAAGAGATATTGCACTCTAATTGAAAGGTTATGGATATTGTATGAGTATAAATAATTTTTTTTTTGTCTAGAAGAATCGATAACTGGGACGGGCTCATACTCGCGTGACACGGGGTCGATTCCGACCATTACCACTATAACCTCCATGTGTGCTACGGTGCCCACTACACAACACACAATATAAGATGTGGGTTTCAAACTCGTAACCTCACATAACAAACTTCCTTTACATTTCCGTTATTTCCAATTGCTCTTCACCCTTGAGGGATTAAAATTTGTAGGACATGGTGGTGGGCTTTGATCCACTTATGTGTGCATGGGTGATGCTATTATTTAATATAATATCCCTGGGTGCAACCACATGTTCGACCACTACCTCAAGGTGCCCCCATGACTCCAGGTTAGGCCCTAACAAGAATTGAACCTTGCTCAACGATGAACAACTCACTTTTCACCATTGGATCCATCCCTTTTGGACATTCTAAATTGAAGGACAGGGGGGTGGGATTTGATCCACTTATGTGTGCACGGGTCACGATATCTAAACAATTGAAGGGCATGGCGATGGGCTTGGGATTTGATCCACTTATGTGTGCACGGGTCACGATATCTAAACAATTGAAGGGCATGGCGATGGGCTTTGATCCACTTATGTGTGCACGTGTCATGATATAATTTTTAATATAATATCTATGGGTGCAACCAAACATTCGACCACTACCTCAAGGTGCCCCCATGACTTCAGGTTAGGCCCTCACAGGAATTGAACCTTGCCCAATGGTAAAAAACTTCTCGCTTTCCACCATTGGATCTAACCCCTTTGGGCAGTATGAGTATAAATATTACTTTATATATAATATTTTGTATTTTTTTTTAATGATTAATATATTGTATTTAATTTTTTTTTAATGATATTGAATAAATAAAAATTTAAATTTGAGTATTGTTATTTTGAAAATTTTTTATATTTTTAAAATTATGGTGTTGGTCTTATAATGTTTATTACATACAAATATGTTTTTCAGAGTCCAATACTAGGGAGATGTTTAATTCTTTCCATGTTCAACATTATCATGAACTATCTCTAGAGGTTGTAAACATTTCCTCAAATCTTTTTATCTTAAAAATAAAATATTTCACCTCCTTTGACATATGGACCCACACACACATACTATCATGAGGTATCTCTAGAGATTGCAAACATTTCCTCAAATATTTTTAATCTAAAAAATAGTTTTCACCTTCAATGATCATCTACATGATGAGTTAAAATGAAGTTACATTGGTTAAATAACAATTAAATTAGAATATAATTATTTTGAAAATAAAAAATTAAATGATGAATTCACTTTGAAAAAAAAAAAGATGAAACTACAAAATCTTCTTTATAATTGTACAAATTTAAATGTGTAAAACAATTCTTTCATTTAAATACTAAAACATTGCACAAATATGAATATATACATTATATTTTGCAAAAAAAAGTAACATACTAATTTAAAAAAAATGATTTCAAGATAATACTAACTTTCATAAATATAAATTATATATTCACAAAAATAATTCTATATTTTATATTTCATCTTTGTACACCATATTTAAATTAGCTATGCAAGTATCCAGAAATGTTTCTCCAACTCAACATATTGTTGTTGGAAGCCAACTCCTATACACATAGAATTCATGTTGTGCCTAAGTGGATCAATAATATATTAAACATATTCTAGTGAAGAAAAATGAGGCCTTCTACCAAATTTTTATCTTTTACTTTTCTATTCCGTCATAGTGAAAGGAGAAGATTAACCAACCAGTGAGGGTAGAATCTCGTCTTGGACCCGGACCTGCCAGAAGAATGATGACAATAAAATGCTTCAGAAAAGGACATGCGTAGTGCGTTTACCTTTAACCAGTATTGGATGGCTGAAGATGAAGATGTAAAATAAAATAAGAAGATGCCAGAAAAAAGAAAATGCCATCCTTCGTTCACATGCAAACCAGTGACATGTAGAATCTGATCTCGGACCCGCAAGAAGATGAAGAGGAAGACAGTGTGCGTGTCTTCCTGTACTGTCTGTTCAGCTTTAATCTCATCTGAGACCTGACATTAGAATCTCATCTGAGACCTGCAACACAATGATAAGATACCGGTGGACCTGCCAGAAAAAGCAAAATGCCTTCTTTCTTTCACATGTAAACCTGCAAAATGTAGAATCTCATCTCGGACCTGCCACAAGATGAAGAAAAGAATGAACTAAAGAAAAGAGAAGTGCCTGAAAAAGGGACATGAAGAGTGTTATCACCTTTAAGAAATTCGTTCTTTTTCTTTTCCACTTAAAGTGAAAGCAGAAGATAAACAAAAGAAAGATACTAACATCAAACCGTAATTTACATGTAAAGCAACCAGTACATGTATGAGAATCTCATCTCGGACCTGTAACAAGATGAAGAAAAAAATGAACGAAAGAAAAGAGAGGTGCCTAAAAACAGAAGGAAAAGATGCCTGTAACCGGTTAACGATGGTTTATGTATTGTGAAAAACCGGAGGTCAATGCAACAACTAATCCCGAATCGCGAAACGCGAATAGGGTTAGGGCCCGCAACTTGGGGTTCGGAGTTTTTGAAAGTAAAGAACTCCACGCATCTTTTTCCCAAGAAAAATTATCTCGAATTTATAAAAAGTATAAACTCATTTATAAGACTCTGACGCCAGGTGTGGAAGCTAGCTCAGTGCAAAAACCATGATCGGATCATAAATTACAAGTAAACACAGTGCTGCCCAGGGCCGACAGAATAAGAAAGACGAATCCAATTCACCACCTGCTAGCTCAGAACAATTCAATATAATCACCTCCAAGCGCTGACAAAAACAAGGATAACATATATCCCCACAGCAAAACCAGCAAACCTCCCTCGCCACTCTATCAATCAGAGATGAAGCAATTTACCAAGGCTCTCTGCGCTCATCACACCCCATACGAACTGATCTTTAAAATTCGAAAAGATTGAAGGTAGAGATCGGGCTCTCCTGTCCTCTCTCGCAGTGGTAGATCGAAAGTCTGACGGCCACTTCATTTAGAGCTCTCTTGGAGAGAGCATCCGCCTCAGTATTGTGCGTTCTGGGGAGATGACGGAAGGAGATATCAGTGAATAAAATAGTCAGCTGCTGCGTTTTTTTGCTTCCAGCCTTCCACATGGATGGATTGGAGATTGCATTTTCGATTAATCCAATCTACGATAACTTTCGACTCACCTAGGATGCAGAGGTGGTTTAAGGACCAATAAAAAGCCAGCCTAAGAGTAGCCCATAAGCCCATAAGCTCGGCTTTAGTGTTAGAACCCATACCATAATTCAGAAACCACTTTGTAGTCCTTGCCAGATGAGTTTTGAAAGTGCCTCCAGCACCACAACATAAACCAGAGCCACTGAGTAACCATCAGGCAAAGTTAAATCCATCGCTTTGAGAGGATGAGCCTTGAAGGAAACAAGTAAACTCCAAAATGCGAAAAAGCCTCGAATCGTCGCTATGTTCAAAATTAATGTGAGACCAAGTTCGCAAATGGAAGAACCAAGTAATTATTGTGTTTGTTCCAAAAATGAATCTGATCAAGAAAATAAAACAAGTTTACAAACTCAATGAACAACAAAATATAAATGGAGAAAATACCTCCGAATGCACACTAGCGACTTCAATTCAAAATGTAATCTTTCTTAGATCTCTCAGATTACAATCCGTTCTCCATTTATACAAAAAACTAACATTAATTTCCTAATTCAAAAACTGCCCCTTGGATCTTAGAAAATATTTAATTGAAGCGATGATGGTGTCGCGTGTCTTGAAGGGTTAAGACGGCCACCGATGCACCATTTACACAGGAGGTGAGAAATGATTACATCATGACATACTCCCTCTTAATCATTTCAGAACAAAAAACAAACTAAAACATGCAAAACAAAATTGCTGTAAACAATGCATTATAGCGTACAGACCCCAATATTATTTCTATGAGTTTTAAACAATTCATTTCCCAAAAGCTTCGTAAATATGTTTGCAAATTGTTCTTCAGATCTGCAAAACTGAACATAAATCTCTTTACTAGTTACCATCTCTTGAATGAAGTGATACATTGTATCAATGTGCTTACTCTATTTGTGAAAGACGTGATTCTTTGATAGTGCAATGGCTGATTTATTGTCACAGACAATTTGGGTTACATCATTCTAGTCATGCAATAATTCATTCAAGACCCTTCTCATCCATACAGCTTGACATGCAGTTGCAACTGTTGCAACATACTCTGTCTTAGTAGAAGATAGTGTCACAATGGGTTGTTTCTTTGATGCCCATGCCACTGCTCCAGATCCAAGATTTAACACATACCTAGATGTGCTCTTCCTATCATCAATGGAACCTGTAAAATCACTATCTGTATATCCGATCAACTCAAAGTTTAGGCTTGATGTGTATCAGATATCGAAGTTAGTTGTTCCAGCAACATATCTTAGGATCCTCTTTCCTTCTTGCCAATGAGTACTCTTCAGATTCTCCATGAATTTGGAAATTAAACTTACAACAAACATTATATCAGGTCTGGTTGTTGTTAAGTACATAAGGCTTCCAACCAGCTTATTATAGAGAGTTGGATCAACATACGATCCCTCATCATACTTGCTCAGTTTAATACCAGTTGCCATTAGTGTTGCAACTGGCTTGCAATTCAACATTCTAAACCTTTTCAACACTTCATTTGCATAGTTAGTTTGACAAATGAAAATGTCATCATCAGATTGATCTACTTCAATTCCAAGAAAAACCTTCATGAATCCTAAATCAGTCATCTCAAACTCTGTTTTCATGGTATTTTTAAAATCATTTACAGATAGATCTCCAGTAAAAATTAGGTCATCAACATACAAACAGACAATCAAAATTTTACCTTCCTGGTTTACCTTTGTAGACAACGTTGGTTCACTTGGACTTCTGTTGAATCCAACACTGATCAAGTATTCATCAATCCTGCTATACCAAACTCTGGATGCCTACTTCAATCCATATAAAGCTTTCCTTAACTTGTAAACTTTATCTCTGTGTTTATCAATCTCATAACCCGGAGGTTGTCTTACATAAAGCTCTTCTTCCAAATATCCATTCAAGAATGCAGACTTGAAATCCATCTGATGCATGATCCATCTATTATGATATGTAATAACTAAGACCATCCTCACAGTGTCAATTCTTGCTACAGGAGAAAATGTTTCATTGTAATCAATATCGGGTCACTGACTAAACCCTTGAGCTACAAGTCTTGCCTTGTACTTTTCAACTTCACCTTATGCATTTAGCTTAGTCTTATAAACCCATTTAACACCAATGCTTTTCTTACCTTCGGGTAAATCGACAAGATCCCAAGTGTTATTTCTTTCAATGGAATCAATCTCTTCATCCATTGCTTTTATCTAGACATCCTATTTAGCAACTTCATCAAAACTTACAGAATCACATGCCATTAATGGAAAATTTGAAATATGATCTACTTCTTCATTTTGATCATATAATTCTCTTAAACTTCTAGTCTTTTGTCCTTTAAATATGTTTCTTAATGAAGCTAAAGTAGGATTTGATTCACTACTTACCTATGAATCTGTTTGATGTCCACCATGTCCAGATGGCTCACCACGCTCATAAGTTCTTGGCGTTCTAAATTGAGATGGGATGAAATCTGGTGCTTGCCTTGTTGGACTTCTTGCTGCAGGCATATGTGCATGTGGAACCATCTGTCCATCTCCTTCAACTTGCTTAGCTCCATCATCATCTTCATGGGGTAACACAACTCCCTTTGAAATTGATTTGCCAATACTTCCATCCCAGGCTTCATCTTCTTTAAATTGAACATCTCTATTGATTACATATTTCTAGGTGATGGGATTGAAGAGTTTATATGCCCTAGACTCTTCACTGTATCCAACAAAGATACATCTCTCACTTATGTCATCCAACTTCCTCCTCATTTTTGCAGGGACATGCGCAAATGAAACACATCCAAATTTTTTGAAATGAGAAACATTGTAAGACTTACCATCCCAGGCTTTCTGAGGTACACGATCTCTCACGGTGTTGGTTGGATTTCTATTCAAGATAAAAACAGAGAAAAGAACTGCATCTCCCCAATATTCATTTGAAAGATGTGTTTCTTTCAACATGCTTCGAGCCATGTCCATGATGGTCTGATTCTTCCTTTCAGCCACTCCATTATGTTGTGAAGTATATCGAGCAGTAAACTACCTTTTAATTCCCTGAAGATCACAAAGTTCAATGAATTCATTAAGTTTGTATTCACCTCCTCTGTCAGACCTTAAGATTTTAATGGTTTGACCACTCTTATTCTCAGCCATAAACTTAAACTTCTTAAAAACATGAAAAGCTTCAGATTTATGTTTCAACAAATACAACCAAGTCTTCCTACTGAAATCATCAATGAAAGTCATAAAATAAACATAGCCAGTTAAAGAAGGTGTTTGCATAGGTCCACATAAATCTGTGTGGACAATTTCCAATGGAGATTTTTCTCTGTAGAAAACACCTGAAACAAATTTCTCTCTATGATGTTTTCCAAGTATACAACTCTCACAAGAGCTTGCAGGTTGCTGAATACAAGGTAACCCCTTTACCATCTGTTTCTTTTGTAACAGATCTAAGCCACCAAAATGTAAATGACCATATCTCAAATGCCATAACCAAGATTCATCTAGACTTCCATCTTTATAAGCATTCAAAGAACCACTCAAATCATTTCTCATAACAAGTGGAAACATTCTATTCTTGGTCATCTCTACTTTTTCAATCAACTGTTTGCTGGGTAATTTATCATAGATTGTACATACCTTGTTCTTGAAGAACACTCTGTACTTTTTCTCCAACAACTATCCAACACTAATAAGATTGCATTTTAAACCAGGCACAAAATAAACATAATCAATATTTCTTCTCTGATTATTCTTAGTGTAGACTGCAACTACACCTTTACCATTAACTGTAACCTTACAATCATTTCCCAGTTTTACTTTAGACTAAATACTAGTATCAATCGAAGAAAATAAATTCTTATTATTAGTCACGTGGTTGCTGCAACCACTATCCAAAAACCAAATATCTTTAACACTTTCCTGAGTGACATTACAAGTCAAAAACACAGGATTTTGATCATACTCAAACTCATTTGTGATATGTGCAGACTGCTTTCCAGCATCTGCCTGCTTCTTCCAACATTTGTTAGCAAAATGCCCAAACTTCTTACAATAATAACATTGTACTTTAGTTTTTTCATACCTTTGATTTTCTTGTTCCTAGGGTTTGTTGTTTCTCCCTCTTAAAGTAGGAGGATTCTACGGGGACTTCTCCTCAGACTCTGATTCAGTTCTATTGTATCTTCGACCAGAAAATCAACCTCCTCTTCCACGATTATAAAACCTTTCTCTGCCTCTGTCTCTGGTAATAATAAGTTGGGATTTAAAAGCATGCTCCATTGATTCTTCTTCATATCTAGATATCCTAGATTCATGAGCAACAAGGGAACCAGTTAATTCATCAATATGCATTAGACTTAAATCCTTAAATTCCTCTATGGGAACAACAAGAGGCTCAAACTTCTTGGGTAAACTTCTTAGCACTTTCTTTATAACTCTTTTGTTCTCTACATCATCTCCATACCACATGAGCTCGCTCACAACACTCATTACTTGAGTCATGAAAGTATCAACACTTTCATTATCATTCATCTTCAGATTTTCAAAATCCCTTCTCAAGTTCTGCAACTTGACTATCTTCACCTTGGACACACTTTGATAACAGGTTTCAAGAATGTCCCAAGCCATCTTTGAAGATGCAACACTAGCAATATTCATAAAAATGGATTCATTTAATCCTTGCTGGATTAATCCAAGAGCTTTGTTATCCTTCTTCATGTTTTCCTTCAGCAAAACATGGTCATCATTAGACAGAGCCAATTTTTCTACAGCATCAGCTGGCCTGACATAACCATCAATAACATAAGTCCACAAATCCTGAGAACGCAAAATCGTCCTCATCCAAATATACCAAGAATCATATGACTTCTCGCTCAGGCTAGGAACCTGAATTTGAGAATCACTGCTACGAGACATAATCATTTATAAAAGTTTGAAAGAAATCAAATAAATTCTTGTGTGGTAAAATCGGGCACAAACAGGAACAATGAGCAACTGATAGGACACAATACAGGCTATGATACCAAATGTGAAAAACCGGAGGTCAATCGGGGTTCGGGATTTGGCGATTACAAACGCTAGACACCAAAAACAAAACACCACGTAAATTGTCGAATCGCGAAATGAAAATAAATTGTGGGCCCAACACTTTGAGGCTTCGGGGTTTACAAACACCCAACACAAAAAGAAAATTGCAACACCTAATCCCGAATCGTGAAATACGAATAGGGTTTGGGCCCACAACTTCGGGTTCAGAGTTTTTGAAAGTAAAGAACTCCGTGCACCTTTTAACAAGTAAACTCTGAAATGCGAAAAAGCCTTGAATCGCTATGTTCAAAATTAATGTGAGACCGGGTTCACAAATTGAAGAACCAAGTAATCACTGTGTTTGTTCAAAAAACGAATTTGATCAAGAAAATAAAACGAGTTTACAAACTCAATGAACAACTAAATATAAATGGAGAAAATACCTTCGAATGCACACTAACTCCCTAATTCAAAAACTACCCCTTTGATCTTAGAAAATATTTAAAATATTTAATTGAAGCGGTGATGGTGTCTCGTGGCCTGCAAAGGTTAAGGCGGCCACCGCTAACAAATCCATCGATGGTGTCTTGAGTATTGAAGGGTCAAGATGGCCACTGATGCACCGTTTACGCAAGAGGTGAGAGATGATTACATCCTGACATATATCAAGATCCGAAGAAAAAGAATAATATTCCTTCTTTTCGTTTAAAAGGAGGATGAAGATTATTAAGTAGAGGAGAAGAAAGATTAGTGGACTACACTTTCGAAGGAGAACGATTGAGAGACTGAATTGATTTTTCTCCCATTCATCATTGGTCGAGGAATGATGTCAGTGAAAAAATTCGAGTCGATTTTGAATAACGTTCTGCTAGCGTTTCAATTATGCCTTGTTTTATGGCAATTCATGAAGCTCACACTGGTTGGCGTGCTGATACAAGGCGTAGTCGGCTGGTTGCTGCGACCCTTTCGACTCTCCCCAACTTATACTCAGCCGAAATATTTACGTGGTCGAGTTTTCAAGCTAGCAAATTGTTTTGTGCTCCATGTCAAAATTCCATCTCACAGAAGGAGCAGGAGGAGAATCGATAGTGAAAATAGGCTCTTTCTGTCAAAAGTGGGCAGCTCGTTCGATCTCGAGAGAAGGGGAAGCGAGGGAAACATGTTGTTCATCGATAGTAAAATGTGTTATTACATCAATCCCAGAATATGGGAGGAACTATAGATCTTGGAAGATTTTCTAAAATCCACCACCTTCGCCGCCATCAACAAAGCCGAAGGCAGAGCCGTTGGCGACGACGCCATCATCGCCGTCGCCTACGACTCCAACGGAGGCTACCGCCCCGCTACCGGCTCTCTCTATTTGAAAGGTCAAAGAGATTTTTGGTAAGGAGTGAGCACGGGCGGTGTCATGACGTTGGCGGAAGTTTTGGATGGAGTCATCCTCTACAATCAGCATGTGAGCGTCCGTTTAAACGATAACTAGCTCTTATCCATGAACTTGTCAATTTTCGAGGAGAAACTTTTGAAAATTATAAATTTGTTCGGCTTGTTTCTACAAACAAAGAAGGACAAGGTCCATTGGTTAATTCCCACATCAATGAGCCTTATATCAACATTGATGGAATTCAGCGTAACATTGAGGGTGTGGCTTTTCAACAACATCAATATGTTATTCTGTTATATGATGCAGTTCATATGCGACCCACTACCTCGTTCATGGAGGCGACAAGTGTACTCTTTGGGAAAGTGGGTGGAGGATTTAAAACCTTCTAATGACATACAACTAAAAATCCAAAGGGGCAATACACATGCAATCATTAAAAGAGGTGCCAAAGTCGACAAAGAAGGTGCAACTTTGGTCCCTTGGTTAAACGTAGATGGTCGCTTTGAATATTGTCATTCTTGTTGTGATGGTGTCATTGGATTTAGTTGTTGGTGTAATTCCATCAAAATAACGTGTAATTATCATGTAAGTATCAACAAATGCCACATTTTTGCACCCACGATTAATTGGTTTAAAGTGGAGTGCAAGAGTATGGAGGAATTTAGTCATATAATTACATTTGTTTCATGCATAGCAAAGAATGGTTGTGGATCACTGAAAACTTGTGGGCCTAACAATAAAGTGTTTGTTCGGGGATTTGAAGAGTCCCTACTTTGTTATGGGAAAAATGGGTGTCCACCCGTGTATGAATTGGAATTGGAGAATGTAGTTCTCACTTAATTTAAAAAAATATATATATTTATATGACATTGTCATTGTTATTTTTCAATAGTAAAATGTATATTTTTGTGGTTTGTTTAAAATATAAAATGTGCATTTTTGTTTTCTGTTTAAAATATATATATTTATATAAATTTAAAAAATATGAAATAATGTAATTTTTATGATTTGTTTAAAAATATATATATGTAAGGGAAATGATTAGTTAAAAAAAAAAAAGTTTGAAGTTATTTGTTGGCAAGCACTAAATACCCACAGGTAAAGAGTTTACTCTCTGAAACAATCTAACGACTCTTTTTCTAAGATTGCGAGAACAAATAACGGGTTCTAACATGAGGGGATTGACATTCAATATTTTTAATCAAAGCAAAGAGAAGAGTAAGAATTCTAGTTCCATGGATGAAAAAATCAGGTTGCAGGACTATTTATCAATGTCGAGTTGCTAGGTAAGCTATTCTGAGGTCCTGGATTTACTATCATAGCCATAGGATTCATTTACTGGATATATATTTTTAAAACTCTTCATGATATTGGGTACCCAATATGACCAAAATTGTATTAAGCTTTCTATCCTTTGCTCGTCGTTCTGGATGTTCTGATGGAGTACTCTGAGACAAGCTTTGCAAAAGCCAATGATTTGTCGGAGTAGTTTGGATGGAGTGTCATACTCAACACATGTTTAGCATATAAACCACAAATACGAAATTTTTCCCACGCAAGAAGAATATTTCGAACCAGAAAGTTAGGTAAATAGACTAGTTTTTAATGCCATGCCATCTCTCAATACCAGGACCAAGTCACCATCGATAACAGATGAAATACAAAGTGTTATGGTTATCACTGTGCATCCAGAAAATTGGTTGCAAATTGTTTCATGAATAACCCCATCAATTGTACTGTCCACTAAGGCAGCTACTTCATCAAGAAGTAGTATACGACTTTGTTTTAGTAGTGCCCTTCCCAAACAAACAAGTTGGCATTGAACCACATTCCAATTCTCCCCATTCTCAACAATTGCACAGTAGATCATTCCATTAGATTCAGTGCTTCCTTTCTAAGATGGAAAACAAATAGTATTATATATATATATATAATCAAATTGGTTCAATAACAGTGAAAAGTACATCAAGTGACAATACCAATCTTTAGCTCAAGTAAACATTCTAAAAGGATGCTTTCTTTTTTCTTTTTCAATAATATGTTAAAAATGGACACAAATCCAAAGAATCAAGTTTCTTTTCGTTTTCTCCTACAAATTCACCAAGCTAACACTTTTCCAAATCCTGAAGCACAACCAAAAGCAAAGTCGATCTTCATCAATAAGAAAATACATCAATATCCTCTGAAGCAAGATTGATATTCTTCAAGGGAAGAATAATTAGCACTAAAATTGATACAATTATGTATGCACAGAGTGGGCTATGAAGACGAATATACCTTTTGAATCTCATCATATGAATAGTATTCTAGAAGATCTATATTATTTCTTATAGTACCGCTAAACATTGTTGGGTCTTGCGGAATAATGCTTAATTTGGATCTTATTTCATGGAGGCCTATTGTGGAGATGTTTACTCCATCAATGACAATTCCGTTGCTTGTTGGTTCTATAATGCGGAAAAGGGATTGAATAAGAGTAGATTTGACACTTCATGTCTGCGCTACAAATCCCACCTTTATCCCTCCAGGGAAACTGCACGTAAGGCCTCATAAGACAAGAGGAAGATGTTGTCCATAACACACCGGATTGTATGGATCAAGTTTGTAGACTAAACAAGTTTGTAGAGTAAACAATGAATTAGTGTAAATCACTAGCTTTGAATATGTAAAAAAACAGTCTATTTGTAGTAAGTTCTGACCTGCAAATTAGTTAGATCTATTGTTCATCTAGATGGCCAGTTGGAATTTGGTCTACAATTCTGTATGATCAATGGTGGCTTACTAGGAATATGTGAATACTGCATTATCCTCTCCACTGATATCATTGCAGTCTCCACACAAGAAAGGCACCGTACTACCCAAGCTTGTATCATGTTCAAATTCATACCATATGTTACTACCAACCCCACAATGTCTGTGAAGGTGCCATTTGATTAACTTTCAAAGTTGGTTCACATCGGTTTAGGGAAGGATAACTGCATGCCAATAAAATTATTTTGTACTTGGTCTAATTACGTCTTCTAGCAAGCAAACGAGCACCACCAAAGAGAATGCAAACAAAAGATTTATAAAAAATCCAGCCAAATGCCTAACCACTCATTGGCCCCAACATTGTGGAGACTAGGTCTAGTATATCTATCTTGATCAACTAGAGATTTATCTCCATGGATAGAGACTCCTAATCAAAACTTCTAATGCTGGATTCTCCAGAGATTGACTCTGGAGAAAAATGTTGTATGGTTTGAGCCTTATAAACTCCATCCAAACGATACAATTCCCTAGTTTTCACTATGTAATATTGTTGCATGCATGTAAGGCCATAGGAGTTACATAAATTCTAAGAATTTATTCGTAATTGTTAAATCCCAATACCAAGGAAACAAATATGTGTAGATAAACAAGTAGCCATGATAGAATCCCCATGAAAATCTGACTATCCATTTTACGACATCCCCTTCATACAGATCATGGTATCCATCTACAATAAAACTTGAGGCAGAGATGAAACTCTCCTCTATTCTTTATGTTCCTCTGATAAAATTAAAATTTTCAATGTTTGTATTCATAATTATTGAGAGATACAGACCACATACAATACCTAATACCATATACAAGTTGCAACCACTCGTATAAACACAATGAAGACCTAACAAGAAACTTGAGACATCATCGCAAGGATCCCCAAGAATTGTATAAATGCAAAAGCCAAAGCTCCTAGTTGAGAAGGAATCGATGTGTCCACTACACTCAGATCGGTTGATGCTTTCCAAGCAATAAAGAGTTTGTTATTTACTCACTAGAATCAAATGATTTCCACCTATCTCTTAGAAGAAAAGGTTTTAGTCCATTAGAACAATAAACATCAACTGACCAGATTCAGTATACGCCCAGTTGGAGTTGCATTAAAGGAAATAGGTGCACAAAATATCCACCCATACAGATTAAAAAACTGACTGCCAGTTTTAAATCCTACCAGTGAAAGAAGCATACATATCATAAGAACGCATAGTGAGATGCTTAATGTCAAAGCAACAAACTAGACTGAGAAGGGATTTTATAACAAGGGATTGTTCATCTTCTTTTGCAGGAGTTTCCCATGTCATCCAATAATTACTACCTATGTGAAGTAGCTCAAATACTATTTGGGGAATTAGTATTATACGTATCAAAGTGCCATTGTATGCAGCAACAATGTAAGACCAGTATACCGACATGCTTACCCTGCCTCTCTCTCTTTCTTCTTCGCACAAGATGTGAATTCTTATTCTCTTTATCCACTCTTGCTTTGTGGATTTTTGGTTCGAGATCTTCCTCTCAATCTATTGAGTTTTGAACAACACACTGCTTCTGTGTCTTTTTGGAGTAAACATCTTTCACTCTGGTTGTATTTCTAAGACATGAGATTCAACAAATATCTTTGATGAGTACATTTCAGTTTCTCCGTAGCAGTAATCATTGTCAAAGATTTCTAATGTGCACCAGCCAATTCTAAGAAATCTGTGCCTAATTGCATGATTTCATTGGATCTTCCAACCTGGGTAATCTCACCATCTTGCATTACCTATGAAAAGATCATGTATGTCAAGATGATCTAGATCTCTTATTTCCATCCTATAGTAAATCATCACTAAGCCTGTAGTCTCAGTTCCAAACATATTGACTTTTTTAATATTCCTAACCAAGAGAAAGAAATTCAAACCTACCAAAATAAGGTCTTCTGCAGATAAACACTCCACATGATGAGTTACGTTGACTGCGCTAGCATACCAAGTTTGCATTCTTGTAAGAAAGCAACAATTTATTAGGTGTTTGTAGACATTAATTTGCGTCAATGTAATCGGCAATATATGTTATCCGAATTGGAAAATACTCTATAGTGTGCTACTGTATAGCTTCATTATTCCATCAAAACATTAAAATTAGGTGATTCAAGAAATCCATAGCATGTAAAGGATAAGAGAAGCATAGTTCAAAAATATGTTTTCCAATATGTGCATCAACAACACTAAAAGGGAAATAAAAAACATAAATGTCTGCATCTATAAAGCACACACAATCTGTATTCTTTGTATTTTCCCACAACTCAAATTTATCTCTCTTTCTCCAATGTTTCCCTAATCCCAATAGGGAAAAATCTCAAGATATTTCTTCATCTCAGTTCCAAACACAGAAATTCAAGCCTACCAGAATCAGGTCTTCTACAGGTAAAAACTCCATTTGATGAGTTGCATAGATTATAGTCTTTGAAGTGAGTAGGGAAAATTTTAGGGGTTAAATTTTTTTAATGGGATAATTTTCCATACTTTTTCCCACAAAAAGATTTTCTAATTTCCATTTTTTCCAATGTCCAAATTCTATAGAATAAAATTATTTTACCTTAAAAATAACCCAAATTTGGTAGAAACTATATAAAATCCTTAGAAATTTGAATATTTTTACAAAAATATCGCCAAACATTTTATAGTTTGCACATTAAGGACTATTAAGATTCACCAAGGTTTCTAGATTTTGAGACAAATTTCCATCTTGAAAATTATCCCTAGAAACCAGCATACCAAGTATACATTCTTGTAACAAAACATCAATTTATTATTAGGGGCTTGTAGACATGAATTTGTATTAGTGCAATCAACAATGTATGTTATATAGATTGAACAATACTCTATAGTGTGCTATTGAATAAGGAAATTATTCCATCAAAACATTAAAATTAGGAAATTCAGGAAATCCATAGTATGCAAAGGATAAGAGAAGCATACTTGGAAAATATGATTTCCGTATGCATCAACAAAAATAAAATGATCATAAAAAACATAAATGTCTACATATATAAAGGATATGCAATTTGTATTCTTTTTTTCTTCCCACCACTAAAATTTATCCCTCTTTCTCCATTGTCTATTTGATTCCCATTGGGAAAAGGTTCAAGATATTTCTTCAATGCACAAGATTGGAGTACACTATTGTACCTGATTTTATCCATCTGCCTCCCAAATAGGATAGTGTCTTCAATTTTCCCACTTTGTATCTAAGGAGACTAAGGAACATATGCTTTGGTACCACTTAAGTTGATGGAGTCTGAAACTTTTGGTATTTCATCTAATATGCAGGATAAAAGGTTTGGTTTTCTTAAACCAACCATTCCATATACTGCAACCCTCATGCCTCTTTATTTGGACATTTAAACCTCTTATAGATGGACTAGAGGAATCATGATTCCAAGAAAATGTCCCTTTTTGGATTTGAATTGCTATGTCAGTTAAATCCTTAGATAACTTTTGTAGTCAATCATGTTCCATATCCTCCTCCTGAAGGTAGGCTATAGTACGATCTATTGACATTGATCAATCATAGAGATTAAGTAAGGAAGATTGTCTAAAGGTCCCAGAAGTATCCCAAAGTTTGCAAGTGCATAAATAATTCTACCTATTGTTAAAGGCACTCATGTAAGAACACATGTACCAAAAGTTGCATTAGAGACAAACCTTGGTACCCTTGAAGAAATAAATGTTTCCCTAGTTGATGTGTAAGCATATTTTTGCATCCAACTACATTTTTACTACCTTAAAAATTCTAGCTTCCAAAGAAATCTCGTCTCCCAAGCTTGCAATTTTAATATCCTCATAAGTTTTAATATTTTGGCTTTGGCCTTCATCCTTTTCTCTTTTTCTACCACGGTCCTCTTCTGAAACTTTGTTGCAATTTTCCAAGTGGAAAATTTGTCATACTACTACTAAGGCTACCGCCCTGAGAATAGTGCCAAGCCCAAGTTCTGACATAGAATAATGAGATCCAGAACAACTTGGAGTTTTAGAATCCAAATGTTGTGCATATACCAACATAAACCTCCAACACTTTGAACATCTACACTCATGTAGTTGATAATCTCTTCAGTTGTATTCTTCTGTCTTGACTGACTTGAAATAAAGAAGCCCTTCTTGTATATAGTGGTTTTCAATGTTGCTTTAGTGCATAAAGTTAACTCATGTTGCTCAAAATATGTTTTTCCCTGTGAAAAAGACTCCAATTGTATGGTACCAAATATATTATAATAAGCATAAACAAAAATATTGCAAAAAATACCAGTGGAACAAAAAAATATAGATAGTCGCAAGACCAAAAATGATAACTCTACTTATAGAAATCCAGGTTGACTTGCCTCTTCAAGGGGGAAACCGCCAGCAGAGCAGAGCTCTATTACAATAATTAGCAAAAAAATACTTTCTCATGCCTTCTACTCCTATTTATACTAATTCTATCTTCTAAAGAAAATTCTAAAGGAAGATCTTTCTAGAAGCATAAGCTTCTGTTAAGTCTTCTTACATTAGACTTGTTCACATTGTTAAATAGGCCTTATTAACTAATGTCCCCCTTTATTACATAGAAAATATTATTCTACTTACGTGAGGGGTTAGGGAGGTTAGGTCCCTAACATGCTCTCCCCCTTGAAGAACAACCTTGTCCTCAAGGCATGAGATGAGGAAATTGTTGCAGAATGGTAGCCAACACCCACGTGACATCTTTTGGAGTTGTATCTTTCCACCGAACTAACACTTCCTTGATGGTGCATTGATGGAGATGACACTCTCGCTGGTCCAAGACTGTGAGTGTTCTTGTGAGTGTTCTGGGTGGGGGAAAATCAATGATGACCTAGATATTCTCTTGGTGAACATGTACCTATTTCACTCCAATAATGTGTCCCAAGTAAAGAACCTTTGTCATCTTAGTTTCGCATTTTGATTCCTTGGCATATAGAGATTGTTTCTTCATGATCCTCAAGATCTCATCCACATGTTTGAGGTGATCCTCCCATGTTTTGTTGTAAATTAGAAAGTCATCAAAAAATACAAGTAGATACTTCCTCAACTTTTTGTTAAACACATCATTCATACATGACTGAAAAGTGTCTGGTGCATTGGTCAATCCAAAAGGCATGACAAGGAACTCATAATTCCCATAGTGATAGCTGAAGGTTGTCTTATGAATGTCTTGCTCCCTCATCCAAATTTGATGGTATACAGAGAGAAAATCAATTTTTTTGAAGTAAATTGCACCATGTAACTCATCCAACAACTCATTTATTCTAGGAATGGGGTACATGTTTTTTATAGTCTTTTTATTCAGGGATATGTAATCAATTCACATGTGCATAGTCCCATCTTTCTTCTTCACCAACACAATTGATGATGCAAATGGGATTGAAATCGGTCTGATATGTCCCATGGATAGTAATTCTTTGATGTAATTCTCGATCTCATCCTTGTTCTTCTTAGGGTGCTTGTAAGGTGTAGTGATGACTGGTTTGGACCCTTCTTCCAATTCTGTAATGTTTTCAAATTCCCTATCTGGTGGTTGACCTAGAGGAATAGGCTCAAATAGATTTCTATGCCTCTAAAGGATTCTTTGTATATATAGAGGGTACTGCTTGTTTTTCTCATGACCTATTTCCATAAAAAAACATTCAGTTTCATAGGCCACCTCCTCATGCCTAAATATTGCATGCATTTTCTTGGTTGTCTATTAAGCCCTAATATTGGCTCATTACCCCTTAATTGGGACATATTAGATTAGTAATTTTATTTTATTTATGTCGGATTTATTCCATTAGTTGTAATTATACCTCCTAGTCTCCTATATATACCAAGGAGACATTTTCATTTGGAATCATCTTGTACTTGAACATTTATGTGGGGTAAAAGGAGGTTGCCCCCTTGAAGAGGCTTATTATCTGAAATTATCTCTTTTTCAAGAGATTGAGTACTTATTCTGAGGTTTTTCTATGCTATATACTTATTTGGTTCTTAACATATGGTATCAGATTTCAAGGTCTTGGGGTTTTGCTGCTACATCTGAGACATCGTGGAATTTTCGCTATAAATTTTTTTCTACAATGATTTAGAAGGAACGGCTTGGGGGATATTTAGCAGATGGATCAAGGTACGTTGGGTTAAAATTTCATCTCCTGAGGCCTTATACTTTTGGAGATACATCCTTTTTAAGAAAGGGTTATGGAATCATCCTGAATTGATTCATTGTGGAATTTTCGCTATAAAAGTTTTTCTATAATGTTTCAGACCCTGAAATCTGGAGGATATTATCAACAATTAGTAAGGCATCTGTGGTAGTAATTTTAGCTTCTGGGTCATCTTAAATTTGTAGATACACCCTGTGGAAGATAGGCTATCTGACTAGTCCTATTGACTAGTCTCAAGCAGGTGTTCCAGGTAAAACAATCATAAATTGTTCCAAGAGTATCCAAATTGAGTGAGACCAGTTTCATTGGATAGTGGACAGAACGTAGTATTTTGGGTATGAGTTTTAGAATTGTATATCAATTATTTTGTGTGGGGCATGCTATACAAGTGAGATCTCCTGGAAAGGCCAAAAATCAGCAAGTTGTGGGGAAGTTATTGTAAATTCCACTTGGAACATCCAATTTTTATCAGACCTGTGGCATTGAAGAGAAGAAATATCAGAGACCTATAAAAAATAAAAGTTCATACTCAGAAGGGCCGAAATTTTGGAGATACAATAAAAGGAAGATTGTCTAGCAGAACCACCTCAAAATCAAGGTTTAAAGTGATACTTGGCCAA
>ML778289.1:318606-368411 GCA_009831015.1 Picea engelmannii
TTATGTCAGCTTTATTCCATTAGTTGTAATTATACCTCCTAGTCTCCTATATATACCAAGGAGACATTTTCATTTGGAATCATATTGTACTTGAACATTTATGTGGGGTAAAAGGAGGTTTCCCCCTCGAAGAGGCTTATTATATGAAATTATCTCTTTTTCAAGGCATTGAGTACTTATTCTGAGGTTTTTCTACGTTATATTGATATTTGGTTCTTAACATTGTCACAACTCTAGGTGACTCCAGTGTCATCCCCTTAAGCATGATTCTCTTCCCCTCTTCTGTGTTGAAGGACATTTCCATGGTTTTGTAGTTGGTGGTAATTGGCCCCAAGGTACTAAGCCATTGCACACCTAATATGATATTAGTGTCAGGAATTTCCACTACATAAAAATATTATGTCAAGGTCTGTCTTCCTAATGTCAAGTTCATCTGTGGAATATACAGGTCATAATCCATAGTGCGTCCCCATGCTACCTCAACCAAGAAGCCCTCAAAATCAACTGTAGGAATATGTCTCCTCTCTACCATAGAAATATCAATAAAATTATGAGAAGCTCCTCCATTGATCAACATTGTTTCACGTTGTCCCTATACAACTCCCTTCATCAGAAAAGTGTTAAACTTATGCACTCCAGTCATAGATGCAATAATAAATTTCTTGAGTCCTACATCCTGATGTAAGGGTAACTCATCACCTTGCACATGCAAGGATTTTTCTTCCTCCCTGTGGCTCACTTGTATATTATGGATACCTCCAACCTCCTCCTCATCTATTTCTTCCTCACTATTAGATACCACTTCTATATAGTGAATTTTTCCTTTTCCCAAACACCTATTACATGGCTACCATGGTTCTTTGTAGGTGAAGTATAATTTCTTCCTTCTTAACTCTCTTCTTGTGTCTTCATCCAAGGTCCCATTGCCTTTGTCAACCTATGTAGTATTTTGGCCCCTTGTGATGATTGGAGGTCTAGGTGTGAACTTGTTTTTGTTAGCTGCCCAAACTAGATCTTGGGTGCACTCAATGGAATCCTGTAAGCTTACATGTTTAAAATCCTTAACCCATCCTTGCAAAGGTTCAATATGTCCTTCTATATACATCATTTGTAATATGGATTCTGACATGTTAGAAACCATAACAGACACTGTCTAAAACTCCTCAATGAAGGCTTCAACTGATCTTGTTTTCCTAATCTTTGTGAGCTCCATGAAATGAAGTTTTGTATCCTCTTTGTCAAACGTGTCAATGAGTCTCTGGGTAAAGTCATGATAATAAGTGACCTACTCGTGTCCCAAGGTGGTCATCTAATGAAACCACCAATCATGCGCCTTTCCCATCAAGTACAATGTTGAAAACTTGATAGAATTTCCTTCCTCCATGGTATTCAATTGGAGATAAGCATCCATCATTTGCACCCATGTTATGGATGAGATTTGATTTGATCCATCAAAGGTTGGAAACTCCATTATGTATGCCTTGCGTCCTAGCTCATTGTCACCTCTATAATGATCCTTAGATTTTCTTTTCATCTTGATGTGGAAATAATCCCCCATGGAAACTTGTCTCATAAATCGCATGCTCATGGAATTTTAATCCCTTTTTGTGGTCTCCCATTCATCCCCTATACTCTCATGACTCAAGGCACTATTGTCCCTTCGTTGTGCATCCAAAAAAGTAGGCATGTATGGTCTAGGAGTAGATATGATCGCTGTGTGATATTGGGTTGGTATACATTCCTTTGGTCTATGCCCTTATGAATGGCATTTATGTATGGACTCCTCATGATTCCCATTTCCCCCATGAGACACATTAGCATCATGATTTCCATCAAATAGGGGTAGATCTTTACCACATATTTTCTCCATAAAATATTGAGAAAGAATACCTTGGTGTTTTCTCTGTTCCTCCATTAAGGCTATCATTTTTTCCTTTCCTCTTTGAAAATTTGCAAAGGATAGTTTGAGTTCTGCCTGTGCCAAGGATAAATGGTTTTGCATCTCCTATAGGTTGCACTGCATAATAACCTGGTTCTTATGTAGTGCATGATTCATTGTTTGAGTCACCCTTTCAGCCAAGAAAGTTGCCTCTTCTGATGTTGCATTTTCTGTCCCATGAGTTTCCCCCATACTGAATTCTAGCTCTTATCCTTTAGGAATAACTGATATAGGATATCCCCCATAGCCTCTCCTCCTAGTCATCAATTTTTTATAATAGGCTTGAGAAGGAATTCGCTCTGATACCACTGTAATGTTCCCAAGCAACATTGCTAGGAACTTGGTGTTTTAAGTTTGTTTGTTTGCTTGTGTTTATAAAATGTTTTGCAGGTTATCCTTCATATTTGCGCATGGAGTGGATTAACAAGTTTTTACAACATATAATGATGGAAATAGGAACAAAAAAATAAAAATAACAAGATGCTAACAGTGTACACAAGAAGATAGTCACAAACTTCAGATGTGATATGTATTTAGTAAATATGTTGACCTCCAACAAGAGATAAACATATTTGGGAGAAATATAAGAGATACAAGTGTGGTGACTAAATATTCCTCCAACATATGTTGCAAGAGGTAGTAAGGAACCTTCCTAGACCCTTAGTGACTGCATGCAAGAAGACAAGATCAATTTATTTCCCTTCCTCTAGATGTGGTACTGAACCTGGCAGGGTTGCACCCCTCTAGACTAAAAAAACCCTCAATATTTAGACCTCTTTAGATATGACCCTCAACCTTGTGTATAATGTGGTAGATCAATAGATTTTGGAATTCCCAACACCAATGGAGATTTTATCATCTTTACTGAGAGATCTGACCCCTCAAACTCAATGGATCCACTACTAGAATGATTCCTCCTTAAAAAATTCTCCCAATGCAAGAATAAATGGATGTGAGTCTTAAATCTCCCCAATAATAATAAGAAAAGGCTCTAGGATGTTGTAAAACCCTTATGGAATGACCTTGGTCACAAATATATCTTTCCTTGGCCATATCAAATTGTTTTCTCCTCCACAGTGCGCCCTCTTTGTAGAAAATATCCATATTTGTTCCCTGACTCTTCTCCAACTATAGAAATCAAACTTGTAGATGAATAGAATGGTGAGGGAGGAATATTTCACCTCCTTAGCCAAGCTTGGACCAGGAATAGAGGGATATTTCACCTCCTTATTTATCTCTAGGGTTTTTTCACTCAAAACCCTCACAATGTAAGTTGCATAGCTCAAGAGAAATAAGAGAAAAATGACATGCATACTGAGTGAGGCACCCTTCTCTTTCTTTCATACCTCCATCTTCTAATTTTAAGTGGAGTTACTTTATTGTCTTTTCCAAGGTTATTACTTTCTTTTCTCCTTAATTCAAATAAACCTTTTTCTGCTTTATCAAAGTCACTTTAATAATATACATTAAGTTCACATTAGCACCTCCTAACCCATTTTACCCATGGGACTATAGTATAGAGGGGTGACTAGACTACTAAGTTCTTTAATGTTCTTGTCAAGGAGAGGGGAACACTACAATTTTTCACAAAAAATATTCGCCAATTTCCATTTTGTCTAAAAACAATTCACCCAAATTCCATAGAATAAAAGTATTTTACCTTAAAAATCGCTAAAATTTTACAGTAACTATATAAAATCCTTCGAAATCTGAATATTTTTACCAAACTATGGCCAAACATTTTACATTTTGCATATTAAGGACTAGTAAGATTAGGCCACATTTCTACATTTTAATATAAATTTACATCCTTAAAATTAACCCTGACGCAGGGTTATGGGAGATTTGGTCATCCTTCCCAATGATGAAATTTTGATAATAAAGGGAGCCTAGAAAGGGATGGCAACTTGGAATCATTCCTTGGCACCATTATCATTTTTATTGCATATCATCTTTTCTCTATGGTTTCCCCCTTGGTTAGTTTTAGTTCTTGGTCTCTTTCATTTCTATGTTAGGCTACTTTTTTATAAGTAACATTCTTGTTCAGAAGCATACTCACTTCATTAACTTAGTCTTTCTAAGAACTTAATCATGTTTCTTAAAGCATTTTCTCTTAGTATGAGTATTGAATTCTAATAAACTAAACTTGACTTCACTAGCATCCACCTTAGCTTATGCCTTATCAACACCTTTGAGAAATGCAAAGGAATCTCCAACAAACATAGGTGTCTAGTAGATGGAGGCTCCATGTTTAAATCCCATACAATGTCATCATCATTCCTCTTGGATCTCTTCTTCATTCTCACTGGATAATGATCAATATACTCATTCTTTGCCCTCCTCCTTTTCCTCTACAAACGTTTTTCAAATTTCGATACAAGAAATTTCTATCCCTCGACTTGCGTATCTTCGATTTGTGCCCTCTCTCCTTCCTTGGCGACTTTGAATTCTTAGTAATCTAGGAATTCTTGTGTAGTGGTGCCCATGGATTTGACGCAGACCCCCAATCCTCAGAATCAAGGTCCGCACATGATCATTCTAAATCTGCCCTCCTGAGTCTGATTGACTCTTAAGTTCCTCATCATGGAATCCCACACACACACACCAACAGTTTTTTTCCACAGGTCCTTATGAGTGCAATCCATGTGAACCAACACAAATCACCACTCAACTGCCCTGACCACAATAAACAATGATTGCGTCTTTTTTTTTCCTTATCGGGACTTTCCTTTTCTTCCCTTTTCAGGATTTTGGGTTTTGCGATTTCGCGAATCCTGTTGTCGAGGTTCTCGACCTTTCCACCTTATGAAACCTGAAATGTCGATTTTCCCAAAATGCTTGGCCACGTCCTCCTACACATCTATATCTCGTTTCACAACTTCGGGAGTTCCGGAATGAGGAATCTTGACCTCTTGTTTGCGCAACTGTCGAAATGTCGAAACCTGAAACGTCTAGCAAAAGATTAGCTTCTATCGAAACTTTTTCCCTTTTGGGGGTTTGGACCTTGAAATTTCGTGAGTCCTGATGTAAAAATTCCATCTCTCTGACCTCCACAAACCCCAAAATTTTGAAACGATATCTCCCACGGGATCAATAGTTATAAGCCACCATTCGATCTAACGACCCACGTGATTTCGGACTTTCAGGTACCGGGAGTCCAAGACTCTCAATCCTAGAACACTGTCCTCTCAGGTTCCTGAACCTCGAAACACCGAATTGTCGAAACGCCACTTCACAATATCCCCTGTTTCGCAATTTGGGGGGTTCGCATATGAATTTCCTGAATTCTTGTCAACGGGAATGCCAAAATCCCAATTCCTAAAATTTCGAAATTTTTCCTAGGCTGTTCTTTCCGCGATTCAGGAGTTAGAGTGACCAAGGGTTTTGGATTACACTCCGGACTCACAAATCTGGAATTCTGGAAATAATCTGATGCTTCAGTAGATCACGATCAACGGTCCATGTTGACTCCTGTTACCAGAGTGATGGATTCGTCCCTCTTTATCCACCTTGTAACTTCTCTGGATCTTACGATTCTCATGATTTCGGGAGTTCTCCTCAGAGAATTTCGACTGCTCGATTCATTCCTTGACAACTCCTTCGAAATGAACCAATATTCTTATACTAGAACTCAAATCCTGCGAAATGACTTCGACCCCCCACTTTGAATACTTCGAAGGCGTTAACCCTTCTGAGATTTTCTCTGGAAACTTCAAATCAAAAAATAACTCTTGCACACACTCCTTGCGGAAATCCTTCAATTACTTCTGGGTATTTGAACTCATGACTCTGTGCACTTCCTCTGCAACAACAGTCCTTCAAGTCTTCTCTTGATTGATAAGTTCTAAGCTTTCAACCAACCTGTGCACACCTTGCACGACTTATGTGCTTCACTTGTACTTCTATTGGAATGAGAACAACGGTATCCCTCCTGAGCTTTTCAGAGATGAAACTCTGAAACTTCGTCAACGCACTCCTTGTGGACGTTTCACTACACTCCTTGCAAGAACTTCTCACTCAGGATGAGAAACAATTGAAAATCATTTCCTCTCTCTCTCAAAATTCAAACATCCAACTTGAAAACATACATTCACATGCATCATAATAACAAATGCATGACATAGAGAGTAATAAACTATAAACAGACCATTCAACATGTGTACACAAAAAACATCATAACACCATGAGTCTGAATGAAAGCTTCATATATTAATTCAAGATTCTGTACATTGGTCTCTTCTACAACTCTCCTGCTACAACTCTCCTCTACTCTATGCTAATGTCCTTAATTGATCTAATTATGAATGATACAATGATACAAGGATGAGGGTATCTATAGTCGTTTTCCCTCCTGTTCCTAAAACTGTCTAATCTGGAATTTTAAATCTACCTACTTTCATTAACTATGCATAAATGCCTTAACCTTTTACAGATGAGAGCAATCGATCATGATCTGTTTACAATATGTCAGTACACCTCCTTTTAACCATTACATTTAATGTTTCAAAAACATCTCAAAACGTGAGAAAATGTGTGTTGCACTTTCCAGCTGTCTTTCGCCTCCACGCTCGCTTGCTTCTGGCGATGCTCCTGCATCATTCTCCCTCGCTTGAAAATTTTCATGGACTCCTGTTTGTGAGTTATTGCATAGTCTGTCCATGCTTCTGAATTTCTGCTTCATTCTCCCAACTGGCATCTTCAACGGGATGTCCCTTCCATTTGACCAAGTATTCAAAATACTCTTTTCTCCTGGTCCTCTTGTCGATTCTCTTGTCAAGTATACTTTCGATCTGTGGTTTTTCAGCTACGGGCATTTGTTTTGTCCACTGGACCTCTGTCTGTTCATTGTATGCTCCTGCTTCTTCATTTCTGTAAGGGTACAAATCTAAGATGTTGAATATCGGTGAAATTCCGATCCCATCGGGTAACAAAATCTCAAATGCATTTGCCCCAAATTTCTCTACGATCTTGCATGGTCCAATCTTATTTATTTTAGTTTGTTATATGTTCCCCTTGGGAACCTTTCTTTCCTTAGATGTGCAAGAATCAGATCACAACTTCAAACTAAAGTTCTCGCCTGTGTTGATCTGCTCTGTGTTTGTATTCCTGGTTTGAACTTTGCACTCGCTCCTTAACTTGGCTGTGAAGCTCCTTCATTGCTTATGCAAAATCCTTTACACTAGCACTTATGAATTCAGTTTGTTCCATATCTTTTAATTCAGAAACTCCCCTTGGCTGCATTCCATATACAATTTGGAATGGACTCTGCCCTGTGCTTCTATTGATTGAATCATTATAAGAAAATTTCGCCTATGGTAGAATGCAATCGCATTGACTGTGGTGTTTAGTCACTAGGATCCTCAGTAAATCTCCCAAGCTTTTGTTTACAAATTCTGTTTGCCCATCCGTTTGAGGATAAGCTGAGCTAAATGACAAATTTTTCCTGAGCTTCTTCCATAAAGTCATCCATAAATGTCCCAGGAACTTGGTGTCCCGATCTGAAACAATACTCCTTGGCAAACCATGAAGTCTGACAACTTATTTGAAAAACAGGTTCGCAATATAAGTTGCGTCACTGGTTTTCTGACATGGTATAAAATGTGCCATCTTTGAAAATCTGTCTACCACCACAAAGATTGAATCAAATCCTCTTTGCGTTCTTGGCAGCCCCAATATAAAATCCATGCTTACGGCATCCCATGACCTCTCAGGTATGGGTAATGGCTGGTATAACCCTATGTTTTGTCTTTTCCCTTTTATGCGTTGACAAATTCTACATCTGTCCACAAATATTTTGACATCTGTCCTCATCCCTAGCCAAAAATATGAGCCATTCAGTTTTGAGAATGTCTTATCATGACCGAAGTGTTCAGCCAATCCTCCACTGTGTTTTTCTTTCAACAGATTCTCCCTCATGGAGCACTTTGGAATACATAACTGATTTCCCCTGAATAATAATCCATCTTGGATCATATCTTCGGTCCATTGGCTTCTGTCTCTGAGAGTTGGATTCTCAGATGCCTCATATGCCTCTTTAAAATCTGGATTGTCTCTATACATTTCTTTGAGATTATCAAAACCCAAAGTTTTGACTCTAAATTCCTGCATAAGCAAACATTTCTTGCTCAAAGCATCAACAACTTTGTTAGCAGTTCCAGAAATATGTTTAATTCCAAAAGTAAAATTCTTCATGTACTCAACCCATTTAACATGTCTTTGGTTCAACTTCTCCTGTTGAGTCACGAATTGTAAGGCATGATTATCACTGTACAAAACAAACTCTTTAGGAACCAAATAATGCCTCTATTTCTTCAGCGCTTGTATGACTACATAAAATTCCTTATCATATGTGGATTACTGAACCTTTCCTTCATTCAAATTCTCACTGAAGTATGTGATTGGTCTGTCATCTTGACTTAAGACCGCTCTAATTGCAAATCCACTAGCGTCACATTTGACCTGAAATGTCTTACTGAAATCTGGCAATACTAGAATTGGTTGTTCAATAATCTTTTTCTTCAGCAAGTTGAAACTTTTTTCTCCTTCCTCTGTCCAATGAAAATATTTGTGTCTTTTCTTCACTGTGTCCATCATTGGTGCGCTAATCCCACTAAAATTTCGGATGAATTTCCTATAGAAACTAGCTAATCCATGGAAGCTTCGAACCTTAAATACACTTCTTGGCGATGGCCAATTCTTAATCGCCTCTACCTTATTTGGATCCATCTTCAACTCATTTGCAGAGATAACAAAACCAAAATAAATGAGTTCTTTCCTCATAAATGTCTATTTCTTCACATTTATCAACAATTTCTCTTGCTGCAATCTCCTAATCATTGTAGTTAAATGCTTCAAGTGTTCTGCTTCAGTTTTGTTGAAAATCAATATATCATCAAGATATACAATGACGAAGTTCCCTATGAAATCCTTTAGGACTTCATTCATCAATCTCATGAAAGTATTGGGCGCATTTTTTAATCCAAATGGCATAACAAGCCATTCATACAGCCCTTCATTCGTCTTGAATGTTGTCTTCCATTCATCACCTTCTCTCATTCGGAATTGATGATATCCGATTTTCAAATCAATCTTTGAAAAAAACTTTTCTCCACTTAAGAAATCCATCAAATCATCCATCCTTGGTAATGGAAATCTATATCTGATGGTAATATTATTGATTTCCCTTGAGTTTGTACACATCCTCCAGCCTCCATCTTTCTTTGGGCTGAGCACTGTTGGAATAGTGCATGGACTCAAGCTCTCTCTAATCAATCCTTTGTCCATCAAACCCTAGACCTGTCTCTTGACCTCTTCATTCTCCTACAACGCCAATCTATACACTGCATTGTTTGGTAAACTAGCTCTAGGTATAATATTGATGTGATGACTTATACTTTTGATCAGTGGCAATGAACGAGGTAGTTCGTCCACTACTATATCATCAAACTCTGCTAGCAACTTCTGGATTTCCTCTGGCAAACCATCCACTCTTGTACAGGTCAAAACAAATTTTGGCTTCCTGACCACAATAAATTGTGTGTCTTCCTTCTTCTTAACCTCCTTAAGAAGTTCCTTCCCACACATGAGAAGTACAGTGTTGCTCACCTCAGGTTTTACTTGTTTTTCCTTAATTGACAACAACATGTGAGTTCTCCCATTCTTCTCTAGGGTGTATGTATTCTTTCTCCCATCATGAATCACATTTCTGTCATATTTCCACGGTCTACCCAGCAATAGATGACAAACATCCATGGGAATGGCATCACATAGTATTTCATCCTTATATCCTCCTATTTTAAATTCAACTAAACATTGTTTAGTGACATTTACCTAATGTCCTTTTTGTAGCCATGAAACTCTGTATGGGCTTGGATGTTCAATAGTCTCCAGCTCCAAATTTTCTACCATCTCTGTAGAAATGAGATTGTCTGTGCTACCACTTTCCACGATGACTTTGCATACCCTATCTTTGGTCTTGCAAGCAGTCCGAAAAAGTTTGTTCCTTTGGGATGGGTTCTCTGCCTCCTTCTTTGGCGTTAAGAGAAATTTTCTCATCATCAATGATCTTCCACCCTTAGCACCTTCTGCCTCAACATTCCATCCTTGTGCTTTGAAAATGTGGGTTTCACCTCCTTCTTTCTTTCTATCTGGACATTCATAGGATTTGTGTCCACTTTTTCCACAGGTAAATCATTTTATTTCTCCACCTCTGCCTCTTCCTCTTCCTCTGGTTCGAGGAAAAGTATTTCTATCAACATACTGTCCTCTTTGTGAGCTTCCACCTCTCTCAGTTTGATTTTGAGGTTTCTTCCACTCTTCTTTAGGTTTCTGATTCTTGTCTTGGGTAATTGTTTTGCCTCTGGCTTGACTTTTTCCTCAGCCTCTTTGACCTTGCTTTTGGCTCAGCTTCTCTTCCGCTTTCAGATCCATATGATATGCATCTTCTACATTTCTAAGCATCATCATGCTCATCTCGTCCTGAATGTTGTACCTTAGACCATTCATGTACCTGACAACTTTTTCATCATCACTCTCCTGATGACCTGCCTTGATGTTAATATTGTAGAACTCTTCAGTGTACTCTTTCACTGTCATCAACTTTTGTCTTAAGTTCTGCATCCTCCGAAACAAAGTAATTTTATAATCCTTAGGTATGAATTTGGCTTTCATCTTCGCAACCATTCTATCCCAACTCTTGATTTTATGCTTGCCTTTGCAGTGTTTGTCAGCTTGCAGTTCATCCCACCATAATGTTGCATGCCCTTTAAGTCTTGTGACAACATGTTTAACCTTCTTGTCTTCCTCAACATCCTCATAGTCAAAGTATTTATCTAGAGCTCTAATCTAGTCTAGAAGCTCTTCAACGTCCAGGTTTCCCTCATACATGGGAATCTCCATTTTTGACCTGACACCTATCCTTGCAACAACCTTGAATATGCATTCATCTGCTGCATCTTCAGTTGTAACTTCTTCTCCTTCGTTGCTAGCTTCAATTTCAATTTCATCCTCGCTGATATCCGCAGCGTTGACTCTGCACCTCTGTGTTGTCTCCATAGCATCAAGCCTAGCACGTAATTTACGCATTTCCCTTTACAATGTTGGATCAGGCATTGGCATGGGCCTATATCTTCTTCTCGGTGGCATGGATGAGAAATATTCCTCCTTCCTCTGCTACAAAAAACAAAGAAATTTTTTTGTTCTCTAATACCACAACTGACACAGACCCCCAATCCTCAAAATCGAGGTCCACACAAGATCATTCTAAATCTGCCCTCCTGAGTCTGATTGACTCTTCGGTTCCTCCTCAAGGAATCCTACACACACACAACAACAGTGTTTTTCCACAGGTCCTTATGAGTGCACTCTGTGTGAACCAACACAAAGCACCACTCAACACCCCTGACCACAATAAACAATGATCACATCTTTCTTTTTTCCTTATCAGGACTTTCCTTCTCTTCCCTTTTCGGGATTTCGGGTTTCGGGATTTTGTGAATCCTGTTGTCGAGGTTCTTGACCTTTCTACCTTCTGAAACTAAAAATGCTAATTTTCCCGAAATGCTTGGCCGCATCCTCCTACACAGCTATATCGCGTTTCGTGACTTCGGGATTTCCAGAACGAGGAATCCCGACCTCTTGTCTGTGCAACTGCCGAAATGTCGAAACCCGAAACATCTAGCAAAATATTGGCTTCTATCAGAACCTTTTCCCTTTTGGGGTTTCAGACCTCACAATTTCGCGAGTCCTGATGTAAAACTTTCGGCTCTCTAACCTCCACAAACCCCGAAATGCCGAAACGATATCTCCCACAGGATCAATAGTTATAAGCCTCCATTCGATCCAATGGCCCACGTGATTTCAGGCTTTCGGGTACCGGGAGTCCAAGACTCTATATCCCATAACGCTGTCCTCTCGGGTTCCTGAACCCTGAAACACTGAATTTCCGAAACGCCACTTCACAATATCCCACGTTTCTCAATTTGGGGGGTTCTCATATGAAGTGCCCGAATTCTTGTCAATGAGAATGCCGAAATCCTGATTCCTGAAATTCCGAAATTCATCCCAGGTTGTTCTTTCCGCAATTCGGGAGTTAGAGTGACCAAGGGTTTTGGATTACGCTCCAGACCCACAAATCCCGAATTCCCAAAATAATCCGACACTCCAGTAGATCACGATCAACGGTCCACGTTGACTCCTGTTACCAGAGTGATGGATTCGTCCCTCCTTATCCACCTTGTAACTTCTCTGGATCTTACGGTTCTCGTGATTTCGGGAGTTCTCCTTGGAGAATTTCGACCGCTCGATTCCTTCCTTGACAGCTCCTTCGAAATGAACTAGTATTCTTATACTGGAACTCAAATCCTGTGAAATGAATTTGACCCCCCCCCTTTGAATAATTCAAAGGCTTTAACCCTTCTAATATTTTCTCTGGAAACTTCAAATCACAAAAGAACTCTTGCACGCACTCCTTGCAGAAATCCTTCAATTACTTATGGCTATTTGAACTCACGACTCTATGCACTTCCTCTGCAACAACAATCCTTCAAGTCTTCTCTTGGTTGATAAGTTCTAAGCTTTCAACCAACCTACGCACACCTTGCACGACTTCTGTGCTTCACTTGCACTTATGTTGGAATGAGAATAATGGTATCCCTCCTAAGATTTTAAGAGATGAAACTCTGAACCTTTGTCAACGCACTCCTTGCGGACGTTTCACTGTACTCCTTGCAGGAAATTCTCACTCAGGATGAGAAACAATTGAAACTCAGTTCCTCTCTCTCTCAGACTTCAAACATCCAACTTGAAAACATACATTCACATGCAACATAATAACAAATGCATGACAGAGAGAGTAAGAAACTGTAAACAGAACATTCAACATGTGTACACAGAAAACATCATAACACCATGAGTCTGAATGAAAGCTTCATATATTAATTCAAGCTTTTGTGCATTGGTCTCTTCTACAACTCTCCTGCTACAACTCTCCTCTACTCTATGCTAATGTTCTTAATTGATCTAATTCTAAATGATACAATGATACAAAGATGAGGGTGTCTATAGTCGTTTTCCCTCCTGTTCCTAAAACTGTCTAATCTGGAATTTTAAATCTACCTACTTTCATTAACTATGCATAAATGCCTTAACTTTTTACAGATGAGAGAAATCGCTCATGATCTGTTTACAATATGTGAGTACGCCTCCTTCTAACCATTACATTTGATGTTTCAAAAATATCTCAAAACGTGAGAAAATGCGTGTTGCGCTTTCCAGCTGTCTTTCGCCTCCACGCTCGCTTGCTGATGGTGATGCTCCTACATCAGGATTCCTGCCTCCTCCTTCTTCTCTTTGATCATGACCTCTAGGGTCTTATTTCTCTTAGTGTGCTTAGTCTTGCCGATGACTGTTGTGACCACACAAGCTGTCTCAAATGGTGCTTCTGGCAGAGTGCCATTGATTCCCGTTGTTCTACCTGTAGCAGAAATCTCCCTAGAGGGATTCTTCCTCAACATGTGGCTCTAGTTCTGAAACTACATATTATAACCTTTGTGAAAAATAGAGGTCAATCGACATTCGGGGTTCAGTGTTTACAGATGCTTGACGCAAAACAAAACAAAACAACAATCCCCGAAATGAAAAATGAGGCTATGGGCCCACACTGCAGATCGGACTTCGGGATTTCAGGGTTTACAGATACCCGACACACAAACAAAACAAAATGTCAATTGTTGATTCACAAAATGCGAATAGGCTGTGGGCCCAGCAATTTCAGGTTTCGACATTTGGAATAACAAGAGAACTCTGCACACATTTAAGTAGGAAGTCCCGATTGCGAAATAAGGTTTATCTGAATTGGGGGTTCGGCATTTACAAATACATAACACAGAAACATAACAAAACTAAGTTTTTGAGACTAAAGAACTCCACGAAGTTTTTAACAAATAAAACTTCGAATGCCGAATTTGATCAAGGAACGAAGAAAATGAGTTTACAAACTCAACAAAAAAAATATCAATGCAGAGTACACCTGCAAATATAGAATAACAAATTTTATTCAAAATTGTTTTTCCAAGATCTGTCTAAATTACAATCTATTTCAAGGTATTTATACAAAACGAAAATTGCCCCTTCGATCTCTGAAAGAATGTGATTAAGGCGGTGATGGTTTCTCATGGTCTGCAAAGGTTAAGGTGACCACCGCTTAAGTGATATGTAAGACAAAATTAATGATCCATGCTTAAGCCTCGAGTCTTGAAGGGTCAAGACAGCCACCGATTCACCATTTGAACAGGGGCGATGAAATGACTACTTTCTGACATACTCCCTCTTAATCATTTCAGAGCCAAACAAACTTAAAACAAGTAAAACAAAATTGTTGTAAACAATGCATTACAACTTGCAGACCCCAATCTTTCTTCTATGGTTTTTAAACAATTCATTTCCCAAGGGCTTTGTAAATATGTCTACAAATTGTTCCTTAGATCTGCAGAACTGAACAAAAATTTCTTTGCCATTTACCAACTCTCGAATGAAATGATACCTTGTATAAATGTTCTTACTTTGTTTGTGAAAGACGTGATTCTTTGACAGTGCAATGGAAAATTTATTGTCACAGACAATTTGGGTTGTATCATTCTGGTTATGTAACAATTCATTCAAGACCCTTCTCATCCACACATCTTGACATGCAACTACAACTGTTGCAACATACTCAGCCTTAGTAGAAGATAGAGTCACAATGGGATGTTTCTTTGATGCCCATGCCACCGCTCTAGATCCAAGACTAAACACATACCCATATGTGCTCTTCCTGTCATCAATGGAACCTGCAAAATCACTATTAGTATATCCGATCAGCTCAAAGTTTAAGCTGGATGTGTATTGGATACCAAAATTAGTTGTTCCAGCAACATATCTTAGGATCCTCTTTCCTTCATGCCAATGAGTACTCTTCAGAGTCTCCATGAGTCTAGAAATCAAACTCATAGCAAACATAATGTCAAGTATGGTTGTTGTTAAGTACATAAGGCTTCCAACTAGCCTCTTATACAGAGTTGGATCAACATATGATCCCTCATCATACTTGCTAAGTTTAATACCAGTTTCCATTGGTGTTGTAGCTGGCTTGCAATTCAACATTCTAAACCTTTTCAACACTTCATTTTCATTGTTAGTTTGACAAATGAAAATTCCATCATCAGATTGATCCACTTCAATTCCAAGAAAATATTTCATCAATCCTAAATCAGTCATCTCAAACTCTGTTTTCATGGCATTTTTAAAATCATCTACAGATAGATCTCCACTAAAAATCAGGTCATCAACATACAAACAAACAATCAAAATTTTACCTTTCTGGTCTATCTTTGTATACAGAGTTGGTTCACTTGGACTTCTATTAAATCCAACACTCATCAAGTATTCATCAATCCTACTATACCAAACTCTTGATGCCTTCTTCAATCCATATAAATCTTTCCTTAACTTGTAAACTTTATCTCTGTGTTTATCAATCTCATAACCTGGAGGTTGTCTTACATAAACCTCTTCTTCCAAATATCCATTCAAAAATGCAGACTTGAAATCCATATGATGCATGATCCATCTATTCTGAGCTGCAATAGCTAAGACCATCCTCACAGTGTCAATTCTTGCCACATGAGCAAATGTTTCATTGTAATCAATATCGGGTTGCTGACTAAACCCCTGAGCTGCAAGTCTTTCCTTGTACTTTTCAACTTCACCACTTGCATTCAACTTAGTCTTATAAACCCAATTAACACCAATATTGTTCTTACCTTCAGTTAAATCTACAAGATCCCAAGTGTTATTTCTTTCAATGGAATCAATCTCCTCATCCATTGCTTTTATCCAGACATCCTCTTTAGCAGCTTCATCAAAACTTACAGGATCACATGCCATTAATGCAAAATTTGAAATCTGATCTACTTCTTCATTTTGATCATACAATTCTTTTAAGGTTCTAGTCTTCTCTCCTTTAAATCTATTTCTTAATGAAGCTAAAGTGGGATTTAATTTACTACTTACCTGTGAATCTATTTGATGTCCACCATGTCCAGATGGCTCACCACGCTCATGAGTTTTGGGTGTTCTAAATTGAGATGGGATGAAATTTGGTGCTTGCCTTGTTGGACTTCTTGCTACAGGCGTATGTGCATGTGGAACCATTTGTCCATCTCCTTAAGCCTGCTCAACTCCATCATCATCTTCATGAGGTAACACAACTCCCTCTGAAATTGATTTGTCAATACTTCCATCCCAGGCTTCATCTTCTTTAAATTGAACATCTCTATTGATTACATATTTTTGGGTGATGGGATTGTAGAGTTTATATGCCCTAGATTCTTCATTGTATCCAACAAAAATACATCTTTCGCTTTTATCATCCAACTTCCTCCTCATTTCTACAGGCACATGCGCAAATGCAACACATCCAAAAATTCTGAAATGAGAAACATTGTAAGGCTTACCATCCCAGGCTTCCTGAGGTACAATATCCCTGACGGTCTTGGTCAGACTTCTATTCAAGATAAAAACAGAGCAAAGAACCGCATCTCCCCAATATTCATTTGAAAGATGCTTCTCTTTCAACATTCTTCGAGCCATATCCATGATGGTTTGATTATTCCTTTCAACCACTCCATTCTATTGTGGAGTATATCGAGCAATAGATTGCCTTTTAATTAAATAAAGATCACAAAATTCAATGAATTCATTAAGTTTGTATTCACCTCCTCTGTCAAACCTTAAGATTTTAATGGTTCAACCACTCTCATTCTCAGCCATAGATTTAAACCTTTTGAAAACATCAAAATATTTAGATTCTTGTTTCAACAAATACAACCAAGTCTTCGTACTAAAATCATCAATAAAAGTCATAAAATAAACACAATTAGTTGAAGAAGGTGTTTGCATAGGTCCACATAAATTTGTGTGGACAATTTTCAATGGAGCTTTTTCTCTGTAGGAAACACCTGAATCAAATTTCTTTCTGTGATGCTTCCCAAGTATACAACTCTCACAAGAGCTTGCAGGTTGCTGAATACATGGAAACCCCTTTACCATCTTCTTCTTCTGTAACAGATCTAAGCCACCAAAATGTAGATTACCATATCTCAAATGCCATAGCCAAGATTCATCTAAACTTCCAGCTTTATAAGCATTCAAAGAACCACTTAAATCAATTCTCATAACAAGTGGAAACATTCTATTCTTGGTCATCTCAACTCTTGCAATCAACTGTTTGCTGGGTAATTTATCATAAATAGTACACACCTTGTTGTTGAAGAACACTCTGTACTTTTTCTCCAGCAACTGTCCAACACTGATAAGATTTCATTTTCAAGTAGGCACAAAGTAAACATCATCAATATTTCTTCTCTGATTGTTCTTAGTGTAGAATGGAACTACACCTTTACCATTGACTGTAACCTTACAGTCAATTCCTAGTTTGACTTCAGATTGAATACTAGTATCAATAGAAGAAAATAAGTCCTTATTACCAGTCATGTGGTTACTGCAACCACTATCCAAAAACCAAATATCAATAGAACTTTCCTGAGTGACATTACAGGTCAAAAACACAAGATTTTGATGATTCTCGGACTCATTTATAATATGTGTAGACTACTTTCCAGCATCTGCCTGTTTCTTCCAACATTTGTTAGCAAAATGCCCAAACTTTTTACAATAATAACATTGTAATTTAGTTTTGTCATACCTCTGATTTTCTTACTGCTAGGGTTTGCTACTTCTCCCTCTTAAATTAGGAGGATTCTGTTGGGACTTCCACTTGGACTCTGATTCAACTCTGTTGTCCCTTGGACTAGAAAAACGTCCTCCTCTACCATGAGTATGAAACCTTCCTTTGCCTCTGCATCTGGTAATATGCAGTTGGGATTTGAAAGCATGCTCCAATGATCCTTCTTCATATCTGGATATTCTAGATTCATGAGCAACAAGAGAACCAGTTAACTCATCAATTTGCATTAGACTTAAATCCTTGAATTCCTCTATGGGTACCACAACAGGTTCAAACTTCTCATCACTTTCTCAATGAATCTCTTATTCTCAACATCATATCCATACTGTCTGAGTTGGTTCACAACACTCATCACTTGAGTCATGAAAGTATCAACACTTTCATTATCCTTCATCTTCATATTTTCGAAATCCCTTCTTAAATTCTGCAACTTGACTGTCTTCACTTTGGACACACCTTGATAATAGGTTTCAAGAATGTCCCAAGCCATCTTCAAAGTTGCAGCACTAGAAATCTTCATAAAAATGACTTCATTTAATCGTTGCTAGATTAATCCAAGAGCTTTATTATCCTTTTTCCTGTTTTCCTTCAGCAAAACATGGTTAGCATTAGACAGAGCCAATTTTGCTGCAACATTAGCTGGCTCAGCATAACCATCAATAACATAAGTCCACAAATCCTGAGAACGTAAAATCGTCCTCATTCAAATATACCAAGAGTCATATGACTTCTCGCTTAGAACATGAACTTGAATCTGAGAAGCACTGCTACTAGACGTGACCATTTATAAAAATTGAAGGAAATCAAATAAACTCTTCACGCAAAAAAATAGGAAAAATGAAATTGGGCACCAACAAGAATTATCTGCACTGAAATGAGCAATTGACAGGATTCTCTATAGGATAGAATGGCAGCTTGATACCAAATGTGAAAAACAGAGGTCAATCGACATTCGGGGTTCGGCGTTTACAGACGCTCGACGCAAAACAAAACAAAACAACAATCCCCCAAATGCGAAACAAGGCTATGGGCCCACACTGCAGATCGGACTTTGGGATTTCGAGGTTTACTGATACTCGACACACAAACAAAACAAAACGTCAATTGTCGATTCACGAAATGCGAATATGCTGTGGGCCCAACAATTTCAGGTTTCGGCGTTTGGAGTAACAAGAGAACTCTGCACACATTTAAGTAGGAAGTCCCAAATGCAAAATAAAGTTTATTGGAATTGGGGGTTTGACATTTACAAATACATAAAACAGAAACTTAACAAATCTAAGTTTTTGAGACTAAAGAACTCCACGAAGTTTTTAACAAATAAAACTCCAAATGTCGAATTTGATCAAGGAATGAAGAAAACGAGTTTACGAACTCAACAAAAAAAATATGAACGCATAGTACACCTGCAAATACATAATAACAAATTTTATTCAAAAATGTTTTTCCAAGATCTGTCTAAATTACAATCCGTTTCAAGGTATTTATACAAAACGAAAATTGCCCCTTCGATCTCTGAAAAAATTTGATTAAGGCGGTGATGGTTTCTCATGGTCTACAAAGGTTAAGGCGGCCACCGATTAAGTGATATGTAAGACAAAATTAGTGATCAGTGCTTAAGCCTCAAGACGACCACCAATTCACCGTTTGAAGAGGGGCCGTGAAATGATTACTTTCTGACAACCTTAAGATTAAATTTTTTGAATTATTTCTAAAATTGAATCTTAGAAAATGTGCATCTCGCATGACACACACCTGTAGACTTCATTGCAGTGTTAGACAATGTGTAGCGTAGATAAAGAGATGGAAGTTGGTGGGAAAAGGTCTAAATTCGGTATTTTCTCAAGAACACTGGTAGGAAGCTATTCGAGTTTGCTTCCCATTGTGAACAAGAATAAAAGTAGGAAGGACGGGCATCTTTACTCAGATGGGAGCTTGCAAATGATGCACAAAGGTTACACACAGGTTACAGGTTACCAAGTTGAAGGTGGTGGCAGCTCACATGACACGCACCTGTAGATTACATTGCAGTGTTAGACAATTTGCAGCTTAATATTTTCTTTTTAAAAATTAATTTTAAACACTGACAAACAACCAAAATAAATTGGCATACACAAAATAGATTGGCATACACAAAGGTAAAAAAGTCAGAAGTTACATCACTATTATGTGAACAAATGAGAATAGAAGAAATTGGAATTGCAAAATTAGAAAAATTATTTTGTTTTCAAAAATTTCAAATTAATATATAATTTTAAACAAAACTTTTGACATGTACAAAATATAATGAGCGGTCAAAGTAGTGTGACTACGTGACCCAAAACTATAATCTCCCTGGCAGAATGAATGTTTCTTTTAGAAGTAACAAAGCCACTATTTATTTCTAGTCTACCTGATTCCTTCTAGTTCTATTATGTCAATCTTTAATAAAATGTATTAATGATATTATCTTAGATGAATTTAGCTAGTTCCTGTTATTAGAAATTTAGAGGAATCCCAACAAATTATCAAGCAAATCTTCCGGAGCAATGGTTGCCCAAACAAGGCACAGCTGCCCATGGAATTCAGGTCAATACAGCACTGTGTGTAGAAAAGATGTCACTCTATGGTAATTGGCATATGTCTTGAAATATATTACATAAACAAGAGCTAGACCACTTGCTAAATTCTTGGAAGCATTTAAGGACTGGCATTATTGAAGCCAAGACCGAACTCGTTTCTTCTGTGCTTGGAAAAAATACGAAAACAAACCAAAATAAACCCAATTCTGGAGAACTGGACCCCTAAATTGTGGAAGCACGATAGATTGACTATAATTGTTCACCCAAATAATGGGGGAAAACCTTCCTCCCTCTTGAGGAAAGTAAAAAACCAACGGGAAATAAGAACAACCCACTTATTATCTGGTTGAAATTTTGCACGCTGGCAAAAACTATTAGCAATCAGAAATGACAAGCTGGGAACCATTCGTTATCAGAATCGACAATAGAGCGGGCAAAAGCAACAGTTAGAGCAGGAAATAATCGATTTGTTTCTTTTTCTTCTCAATAATATTCTTTGAAACCGTGGGATGAAAGGAGTTCTCAAGTATCTGTAGATGGGCAACTATTTGAAGAACGGTTGCATGGAAAATTGCAAACTCTTAAAAGGAGTTCTCAAGTATCTGTAGATGGCTAAAGGAGTTCTATTTGAAGAACAGTTGCATGGAAAATTGCAAACTCTTAAAATGGCCAACTATTCCATGTAATGGAGAAAATTGAAATTTTGGAACAGCAAACAATGGTTGACATGGAATAGGTGCATTGTTGACGATACATGTGATAATAAAGTCATACAGCAAACATACCTGATTGGCAAAAGCCCAAAACAGCACCGCAACAAACACACTTCCCCATAGCTCTGCCATGACATAAAACACACAAAGAGTTCACATACGTAGAATAGCAATCAGTCCCAAAAAGCTCGGACCTAACATCTGAAGAAGCTTACCTGCTAGACTGCTAGCCCTGTGGGATGAAAAACATCTTTGAGAGGATATAGAAAAAGCCCAAATGCACCGAAGAAGCCAATGAAGGGGAATATGCAAGTATAAAAGACTGCTTCTTTGGATAGCACATTAGAAAGCTCATTGTAGATGATAATGAAGCCAATGACCATTGACAGGTTAACCCAAGTCTTCAAAATTGGTATAATCTCTGCACTACTGCCCTCAGCTGTCGCGACCAGCACATACTTTGTATCTTCCAGAATGGTGTAGTTAAATAATATGCAAAAGAACGTAAATCCTAGAGGTATCACCTTCTTCAGTGTTTTCACATCTACTACTAAGAATTGCTTTGAAGGAGCTACAGGAACTAAGGTAAGATCGCTTGCCCCACTGGAGGCGGCGGCTGCTGCAGCAGCTTCCCCTCTGATAGACAAACGCTCTGAGCACTTCAAAGTCCTCTGCGTCAGATTTCTCATAGTTGTAAAGAATTGTGAAGTTTCCATAGCTACCTCTCTTAAACCGCCAACACGAAAACCCCCACTAAAACCCAAATCAGCCGGATGATGCAACAGAGATCAGAGATTCTTTCGATTTCTGAAACATGTCGGATTTCAGTCTTGCGCAACAAAATATAGTTTTTGAGGAATTTCTATGTCATTGCATGTAAATATGTCGAACTTCTTATTCCAACACAGGCTCTTTCCATAATGCCGAAATTCACAAAAAACCAAAAAAAGAAAATGCTTGAACATATGTACCCAACAGGATAAATGCACTTCTGGCAATGACCCACGACAGCAAATGTACTTTTGATAGTGCCCTGCAGCATGAAATGCAATCCTCTTAACCAACTTTCAGCCAAGACTTGTACTGGATCCTCTTCAGCTTAGCAATCAAATATCTAGACTCTGCCCGTGTCCCTGGATATCTACTATTATACCTAGACAAACCGAAACTTGGCATATTAAGCCCACCAGAGTGAACAGTATGAAGATTTACCTCTGGACTCATACCTGGAGATGAGCTGAGATAGCTGGCGCGGGCTGATTTCCAAGGTGAGTTTTCGGATATCCTTCTTCCTCGCTCGCTGTTGAGCTTAGCTACTTTGAAATGGGTGGCAAGCAATATGCACCTTGCAGCGTGACTGCTGTCAGAGGCTTTTTACAAGTATATCGAAATGCTCTGCAGGTTGCATGCCCATTCTGTTAACCATCCATCCATCATCCAACTCGACCGTTTGTCTGCCGTTACATACGACAGGGACGGAGACGGACAAATTAATCCAATAAGTAGATCTTGATGAAACATCATCGACGGTTCAGAAGGAAGGGTTGTAACGGATCGAGAGCTCTGAGCGCATCTCGATAAAACATTATCGATGGCGGTCTACAAGAAAAGATCGGGTCGCGACTTTCGTAGCAATCTCTGTAAGAGTATTGTTAAGGAGGTGCTGTCAAGTCTCGTAGCAATCTCTTTAAGACTATTGTTAAGGGCGTGCTGTCAATTCCCATATTATGGCAGGGAATATCTGTCTACTGTGTTTCACGATCGACAAAACCCCAAAGCTGTTCAAAGCTGGATATCATGCCGAGGGAAACCATTAAATGTCGTCGGTGCTTCCATCTGGGAAAGTTAATGTCGAGAGATAATGAAGGTGGTGGATTAAGGAATTGGACATCCACCAGCCTACACTCAATGCAGCTTCCGCACCCAAGCTATAAGTGAAATCCGCGGATGAATAATTCAATACTAGATCTGTTTCAGAAATGACATGCCTATGGAATCAGTTCCCCAGGCCGTTTGGCTAAAGGAATTCACTACTCGACGTTTTCTGGCTTAGTTCATCGGTGCGTCCCACGGGCAAAGAGTTTACTGTTTGAAACAATCGGACGACTCTTTTCTAAGATTGCGAAAGCAAATAACAGGTTCCAACATGAGGGGATTGACATGCAATATTTTTAATTGAAGCAAAGAGAAGGGCAAGATTTCCAGTGCCATGGTCGATTAAATCATATTGCATGACTATTTATCAATGTCAGGTTGCTAGGTAAGCTATTCTTAAGTCTTGGATTTACTACCATACCCAGGAGATCATTTGTTGGATATATATTTTTAAAACCCTTCATCATATAGGAAATTTAATAGGACCAAAACTACATTAAGTTTTTTATCATTGTTAGATGATGGTCAGATAGAGTACTACTAGTAACAATCATTTTATAAAAGTGGTTAATATACTATTTTATTAACTTGGAAATATGAAAAATGACGCCCATTAATATATTACATCAATATATTATATTAATATATTACACTAATATATTATATTAATATATTACACCAATATATATAAAACAAGAACGACATGACAACTTAGTGCTACCAGAGATTTTAGTTTTTTGATTAGATTAGAAGTTAAATCTTTTTAATTAAATTGAATTTTGTTTGAGATAATTAAAATTATTATAAAACTTTTAAATTGTTTTGATAAACATATAATATCATAATTTATTAATATGTTATGTATCAAATTTCCCATCCATAAATAAAATGGATGATACACAATATGGAATGCTAGCAATGAACTAGTAGATAAATATTGCAAATACTTATACTGGGCAATAGCTGAGTGTTCATCTATCATAAACATCGAGTTTATGGCTACCTACTAAATGTCGAAAACCTAAATAAGTATTAAATGTGTGATCTTAAGAACACTACCATCAAAGAAATATATTATCACTTTAAAAAACATTTTTAAATTTGTAATTCTAGAGTTTATGCGTTGCTGGGTTGTTGTAGGACAACAAAAACAACTACAGGAATGAGAGGAATATGCACTGATCTTCCCAGCCACTGTTATTGTAGGTATATCCGCTATAAATGTATGCAACAGTAACATTTTCCTTTCTATAGGACACATATAAGGTCAAATTCCTCAAGATCTGATTCCTCTGCTACACTACTTTGTCGTAGGCGTGTCTGGCACTGGCAGTCGTTGAAGGTGAGCAGATGGTTGTGGTGTCGGCTCTGCACTTTGCCTGCAGAGATGACGTGAAAACGAATATTGATCATGCCGAGAGGTCCTCTACTTCTGCATATATTTCTCTTCCTAAGAAAATAATACTCGGATTCAATGATTTCTGTAATAGCAAAATTGATGAGAGCTTCTGCTAATAGTCTTTCTGTGGAAAATATATACAAGGGTAGTCGGTATTTTGCATGTATCTCACACAACTTCTATCATGGATCGCATTAAGCTAGCCTCTACTCAGACTAGGCTAGGAACCCAAACTTATCTAGCTTATGTAGGCTGAGGGACACCGGGCAGAAGCCAAAAGCACTGCAGTAGAATTAAAAAAACGAATTAAATGTTAGTGGGCACCTCTGCAATAAGAGGTTCAAGTTATTTACTAATCACAATTTAAAAAAATAGTTTCATTTAAAAAAAATAAAAAAAATTCAATATAACAATGTTATATTTTCTAAAATTGTTTAAATTTATAGTCAAATTGCTTAGTCAATAGAATTAATGACAAATCAATAACAAGTCTTTTGATGGGACTAATAATACTCTATTAATATATTGTATTGCAATATAATATATAATAATAATATATAAATATTATATATATAGATGAAAGTAATATATTGATTAATACATTTAATATAATAATTAATTAATTATATTAATTTATACATAGTTAAAAAACTAATATATTAATAATGTAACATTAATGATACGATTAACTTGCATCAACTTATCAATTAATTTACTTTTATAATTAACCTATCAACTAAGTTTATAAAGTGGTCGATATAACACATCAATTAATTTATATATTAAAATATTAATACATTAATGATACATTAATATATTAATGTATTGTATAAATGAATGTATTAATTTACATTATTACCTAATACATTTTTAGACTTTGGTTTACTATTGTTGACTATGGTTGACCATGGTTGTAATTTGTTATACCTTGGTTGACTTTGGTTTAGCGTTCTTAGCTATGGTTGACCATGGTTGAGCATAACCTTCACTATGGTGGACCTTGGTTGACTGTGGTTGACCATTTTTTACAATGGTTAGCCATGTTTGACAGTTTTTGTCTATAGATTACCATGGATGGCCATGCCAATGGTTGACCATTATTATGGATGACATTCACCATGTTTGACCTTAACTATGACTATGGTTGACCATTACCTTAACTATGGTTAACTATTGTTGATCATGACCAAGAGTTTGGTCTACTATGATTGACTATGGTTTTCCATGGTTCACTATGGTTAACTATGGTTGAGCTTGAAGTGGACCAAAGTTGAGTATGGTTGATCATGGTTGACTATGGTTGACCATGACCATGGTTGACTATGACTGATTGAGGATGACTATGATTGACCATGTCAACTTTCATAGACCATGTGGAGCTCATTATGGTGGGTCATGTTGATTATGTTTAACCATGGTTTACTATAGCACTATCACATTTTGATGTTGATCATGTTTTGTTTGTCACATTGCGACATCAAGTTTTGTTCGTCATATGACATCGTAAGGTCATGGTCATCACATTACAACGTAGGGTTTTTGTTTGTGCCATAATGGCATTCGAATAAGTATATCACATTCCAATAGCGGGTTATGTTCGTCACATTGCGATGTTTGGAAATGTTCGTTGCATTGTAATGTTGAGATATGTTTGACACATTGCGACATTGGGTGTGTACATCACATTGTGACAATCGACTATGTTTGTCACATTGTGACGTTTGGAAAATTTTATCATATTGTGACATCGGTATATTTGCATCACATTGAAATGTGAGGATATGTTTGACACATTGTGAGTACAACGATATGCTCGTCATATTAGGAGGAAGGGGTTATGTTCGTCATATTGTGACGTTACATTGTTCATCGGCTAATGATTTTACTATGCTCATTATATTGCGATGAAAGGGATATTCTTGTCCCATTGCGATGACATGGCTATGTTCATCACATTATGACGACATGGATATGCTCATCACATGGTGACGACATGGCTATGTTCATCACATTGCAACGTTGCATTGTTTGTTACATTGCGACGTTACAATGTTCATGACATCCTGACAATACTATATATTCATCACATTGCAACATTACTCTGTTTGTCACATTGCAACATCTGGTTGTGTTCGTCAAATTGAAACATTGTGTTTCGTTCATCACATGACATGGTTGGTTTGTGTTTGACATATTACGAAAATGTGTGTACATCACAATAGGCAATGGGCTATGTTCATCACATATGACGTTTGGAAATGTTTGTCACATTGTGATGTTAGTATATTTGGTTCACATTGCAACATGAAAATATGTTTGACACATTGCGAGGAAAGGGATATGCTCATCACATTGCGAGAAAAGAGTTATTTTCGTGAGATTGTGACGTTAAACTATTTGTCGAAATGTGAAGTTACTATGTCCGCCACATTGCAAGGACATGGATGTGCTCGTCAAATTGTGACAGCATGGCTATGTTCGTCGCATTGTGACGTAACACCATTTCTTAGATTGCGATGTTACTATTTTCATTACATTGTGACTTTACTATATTCGTCACATTGCAACATTACTATCTACGTTACACTGCAATGTCTAGTTTTGTTCGTCAAATTGCAACATTGAGTTATATTCATCACATGGCGAGGTTGTTTTGTGTTCGACATATTACGAAAATGTGTGTACATCACATTGCGACAATGGGCTATGTTTGTCACATGTGATGTTTGCAAATGTTTGTCACATTGTGACGATAGCATATTTGCATGACATTGCAACATGTGGATATGTTTGACACATTCCGAGGATAGGGATATGCTCATCAAATTGTGACGAAAGGGCTATGTTCATCATATTGTGATGTTACATTATTCATCAGAATGTGATGTAAGTATGTTAGTCACATTGCAACAACATGGATATGCTCGTCACAGTGTGACGACATGGCTATGTTCATCAGATTGCGACATTACATTATTGGTCATATTGTGATGTAAATATGTTGGTCCCATTGTGACGATAGGGATAGGGAAATGTTCGTTGCATTGTAATGTTGAGATATGTTTGACACATTGCGACATTGGGTGTATACATCACATTGTGACAATCGACTATGTTCGTCACATTGTGACGTTTGGAAAGTTTTATCATATTGTGATGTCGGTATATTTGCATCACATTGAAACATGAGGATATGTTTGATACATTGTGAGTACAGGGATATGCTTGTCATATTACGAGGAAGGGGTTATGTTCGTCATATTGTGACGTTACATTGTTCATCGGCTAATGATGTTACTATCCTCATTACATTGCGACGAAAGGGATATTCTCATCACATTGCGATGATATGGCTATGTTCGTCACATTATGACGACATGGATATGCTCATCACATGGTGACGACATGGCTATGTTCATCACATTGCAAGGTTGCATTGTTTGCTAGATTGCGACGTTACTATGTTCATGACATCCTAACAATACTATATATTCATCACATTGCAACATTACTATGTTTGTCACATTGCAACATCTGGTTGTGTTCGTCAAATTGCAACATTGTGTTTTGTTCATCACATGACATGGTTGGTTTTTGTTTGACATATTACGAAAATGTGTGTACATCACAATAGGCAATGGGCTATGTTCGTCACATGTGACGTTTGGAAATGTTTGTCACATTGTGATGTTAGTATATTTGGTTCACATTGCAACATGAAGATATGTTTGACACATAGCGAGGAAAGGGATATGTTCATCACATTACGAGAAAAGAGTTATTTTCGTAAGATTGTGACGTTAAACTATTTGTCGAAATGTGATGTTACTATGTCTGCCACATTGCGACGACATGGATGTGCTTGTCAAATTGTGACATCATGGCTATGTTCGTCGCATTGTGATGTCACACCATTTCTTAGATTGCGATGTTACTATTTTCATTACATTGTGACTTTACTATATTCATCACATTACAACATTACTATCTTCGTTACACTGCAATGTCTAGTTTTGTTCGTCAAATTGCAACATTGAGTTATATTCATCACATGGAGAGGTTGTTTTGTGTTCGACATATTACGAAAATGTGTGGACATCACATTGCGACAATGGGCTATGTTTGTCACATGTGATGTTTGCAAATGTTTGTCACATTGTGACAATAGCATATTTGATGAGAGCTTCTGCTAATAGTCTTTCTGTGGGAAATATATACAAGTGTAGTCCGTATTTTGCATGTATCTCACACAACTTATATCATGGATCGCATTAAGCTAGCCTCTACTCAGACTAGGTGAGGAACCCTAACTTATCTAGCTTATGTAGGCTTAGGGACACCGGGTAGAAGCCAAAAACAGTCCAGTAGAATTAAAAAACAAATTAAATGTTAATGGACACCTCTATAATTAGAGGTTCAACTTCTTCACCAATCATAATTTTAAAAAATGGTTTCATTTAAAAAAAATAAAAAAAAATCAGTATAACAATGTTATATTCTCTAAAATTGTTTAAATTTATAGTCAAATTGCTTAGTCAATGAAATTAATGTCAAATCAATAACAAACTCATTGCTATAGTCCTTTGACTGGGATTAATAATGCTCTATTAATATATTGTATTACAATATAATATATAATAATAAAATATAAATGTTATATATAGATGAAAGTAATATATTGATTAATACATTTAATATAATAATTAATTAATTATATTAATTTATACATAGTTAAAAAACTAATATATTAATAATGTAACATTAATGATACGAGTAACTTGCATCAACTTATCAATTAATTTACTTTTATAATTAACCTATCAACTAAGTTTATAAAGTGGTCGATATAACACATCAATTAATTTATATATTAAAATACTAATACATTAATAATGTAACATTAATGATACATTAATATATTAATGTATTGTATAAATGAATGTGTTAATTTACATTATTACCTAATATATTCTTAGACTTTGATTTACTATTGTTGACTATGGTTGACCATGGTTGTAATTTGTTATATCTTGGTTGACTTTGGTTTAGCGTTCTTAGCTATGGTTGACTATGGTTGAGCATAACCTTCACTATGGTTGACCTTGGTTGACTGTGGTTGACCATTTTTTACAATGGTTATCCATGTTTGATAGCTTTTGTCCATAGATTACCATGGATGGCCATGACAATGGTTGACCATTACTATGGATGACATTCACCATGTTTGACCTTAACTATGACTATGGTTGACCATTACCTTAACTACGGTTAACTATTGTTGATCATGACCAAGAGTTTGGTCAACTATGGTTGACTATGGTTTTCCATGGTTCACTATGGTTAACTATGGTTGAGCTTGAAGTGGACCAAAGTTGAGTATGGTTGATCATGGTTGACTATGGTTGACCATGACCATGGTTGACTATGACTGATCGAGGATGACTATGATTGACCATGTCAACTTTCATAGACCATGTGGAGCTCATTATGGTGGGTCATGTTGATTATGTTTAACCATGGTTTACTATGGCACTATCACATTTTGATGTTGATCATGTTTTGTTTGTCACATTGCGACATCAAGTTTTGTTCGTCATATGACATCGTAAGTTCATGGTCATCACATTACAAAGTAGGGTTTTTGTTTGTGCCATAATGACATTCAAATAAGTATATCACATTCCAACAATGGGTTATGTTCGTCACATTGTGATGTTTGGAAATGTTCGTTGCATTGTAATGTTGAGATATGTTTGACACATTGAGACATTGGGTGTGTACATCACATTGTGACAATCAACTATGTTCGTCACATTGTGACATTTGGAAAATTTTATCATATTGTGACATCGGTATATTTGCATCACATTGAAACGTGAGGATATGTTTGACACATTGTGAGTACAACGATATGCTCGTCATATTAGGAGGAAGGGGTTATGTTCGTCATATTGTGACGTTACATTGTTCGTCGGCTAATGATTTTACTATGCTCATTATATTGCGACGAAAGGGATATGCTTGTCACATTGCAATGACATGGCTATGTTCGTCACATTATGACGACATGGATATGCTCATCACATGGTGACGACATGGCTATGTTCATCACATTGCAACGTTGCATTGTTTGTTAGATTGCGACGTTACTATGTTCATGACATCCTGACAATACTATATATTTGTCACATTGCAACATCTGGTTGTGTTCGTCAAATTGCAACATTGTGTTTTTTTCATCACATGACATGGTTGGTTTGTGTTTGACATATTACGAAAATGTGTGTACATCCCAATAGGAAATGGGCTATGTTCATCACATATGATGTTTGGAAATGTTTGTCACATTGTGATGTTAGTATATTTGGTTCACATTGCAACACGAAAATATGTTTGACACATTGCGAGGAAAGGGATATGCTCATCACATTGTGAGAAAAGAGTTATTTTCGTGAGATTGTGACGTTAAACTATTTGTCGAAATGTGATGTTACTATGTTCGTCACATTCCGACAACATGGATGTGCTCATCAAATTTTGACGACATGGCTATGTTCGTCACATTGTGACATCACACCATTTGTTAGATTGTGATGTTACTATGTTCATTACATTGTGACTTTATTATATTCTTCACATTGCAACATTACTATCTTTGTTACACTGCAATGTTAGTTTTGTTCATCAAATTGCAACATTACTATCTTTGTTACACTGCAATGTTAGTTTTGTTCGTCAAATTGCAACATTGAGTTATATTCATCATATGGCGAGGTTGTTTTGTGTTCGACATATTACGAAAATGTGTGTATATCACATTGCGACAATGGGCTATGTTTGTCACATGTGATGTTTTCAAATGTTTGTCACATTGTGACGATAGCATATTTGCATGACATTGCAACATGTGGATATGTTTGACACATTGCGAGGATAGGGATATGCTCGTCAAATTGCGACGAAAAGGGCTATGTTCATCATATTGTGATGTTACATTATTCATCAGAATGTGATGTAAGCATGTTAGTCACATTGCGACAACATGGATATGCTCGTCACATTGTGACGACATGGCTATGTTCATTAGATTGCGACGTTACATTATTGGTCATATTGTGATGTAAGTATGTTGGTCCCATTGCGACGATAGGGATATGCTCATCACATTGTCACGACATGGCTTTGGTTATCATGTTACAATATTGCACTGTTGGTCATATTGTGACGTTATTATGTTCATCATATTGCGACATTACTATATTCATCACATTGCAACATTCCTATGTTCGACACATTGCAATGCCTAATTTTGTTTGTCAAATTGCAACGTTGAGTTATGTTTGTCACATGGGAAGAGTGGTTTGTGTTTGACACATTATGAGAAATAAGTTCAAAATAGTAACTTTCAACTAATGAAAAGCATTAGAAGAAAATTTAGAATCATACTTGTTCTAAGGACACTCATAGCAAATGGTATTGAACTTTACAATTATGATTCTTACTTGTTCTGAACACATTTGTAGAAAATCATCTTGAACTTTGTAGATGATAAATTACACTTGCTCTAAGGACATTGTTAGTAAATCTACTTGATTTATACTTGTTCTAAGGACATTGATAGTAAATCATTTAATAATTTATAATAAGAATAAGAATAAGAATAATATAATATTATGATTTACTCCTATTATTACATTATTGCTATGATTTATTCATATTATTCCATTACTCCTATTATTTTATAAATAAATATTTTTAAAATTTTAAATATATAAAAAAAAAATCAATTATTTTAAATTGAATTTAAATTATCTATTGGAATTATTATTATTTTTTTTTGTTTCTTAATTTGTACGGGACCTGTTGGCTACACGATACCGGTGACTTTAACAACACAGAGTGGCTTAACAACACACTCCATCACCGACTGTCCCACACCTCGGGGACTATTGCAATTACTATTTGAAATGACTTTGTAATTATTAATTAAATTGAATTTAAATGATCTTTTATTATTTTTATTTTGTTGCAATTCTTATTTAATTTTTTTTTTATTGCAAATTTTTTTTTAAATTATTTTTTATTATAATTATTATTTGAATTGATTGTTGCAATTATTATTTCAAATGAATTTAGAATTATATTTTAAACAATAAAAATAGTGATTTGGTGTAATTTATATAGTTCAATACCCAAAAATATCATTTCATAAATCAATTAAATAACATCAATTTTAAGCTTATAAGATTTTGAATGATTTAAATATTTTTTCATTCATAAAATTTAAATAAAAATAACAATATTAAATTAAAAAAAATAACAATATAGAACAAACCATTAAATTAACTTCTTTAAATGAAAATATTTTTTTTATTCATAATATAATTATATATATTTTTAATTTCATTATTCATTATATAATCACATTTAGTTTAGTTCATTTATTGATTATGTAAACCTATTTATTTTAGTTTTAATAATTTAAAATTACTAAAACCTATTTGTTTTAGTAATTTTTCCATTGTAATGATTGAAATATGAAGCAATCATGTAAATAATTCAATCCTAAGCAGACGAGTGTTCCACCTCCTAGAATTTGTTCCCATCGATAAACTATAATAAATATTTTATTCGGTTTTTACTGGAAAGAAATTCCACTTTTTGGTCGTTTTATTCCTTCCTCATACTGCATCTCGTGGCGCCATTTCCGTTCATCTTTTAATGCCATTTCAGTGAAACTTTCTTGCAACGATTTGTCCTATGGAATGTAGAAGAGAGAGATTCATGTCAAACTTTAAAGATAAAGATGAGGCAAGGCACTGAATAAAATATATAAATCATTAAGTACCGCTGAGGATATGAACTTCTATGTCTTCGAAATTTGTTGGTGCAGTTTCAGTATTTTATGCATAGTAGCTGAGTTATTTAACAATTAAATTCAATTCACTATTTTAATAGTGCCTCTCTTTTTAAATGGCGTTGAAAATATTGATATTGTTAAAGTTTATAGAAATGTATATATCCTTTTTTTGTTTAGATTTGAAATTATGATTTGCTCATTTAAGCTATGCAATAATATTACTGTAAAATTATAACAATTTGCAAACAACCATTCACTTGATATTGAAATGTAGTCTTAATAGGTTTACAAAATATAATGTATATATATTCATGTTATTGTAGCGAACTCATGTGTTGATTAGTACCAAAATCAGGTTAGATATATTTTAATCTTAAATTTATCAAAATGTTAATTTTAAAAAGATAAAAAAATTTAAAATGTAAATTTTTCTCATGTTTTATTATACATTTAATTATTACATTAACTAAAATACTTTTTCATGTTTTACAATATATTCATTTGTTACATTAATTATAACATATATGCAATATATTTTGGAAAAAAATATAATACAACAATATTAGAAGAGAATATTTAACCAAAACACTAAAATAAATAACTACAAATAATAAAAAAAGTCAAAATTAAACAATTTTAGCAACTTTTTAAAACATTGTGAGGGAAGTTTACAAGTAAACATTATGTTTCAAAGTAAAGAGATGAATCGTATATATAAATAAACATAACTTCATTCTATTCTAACCCTAACCTTTATTATTAGAATGATTTTTGAAATCCCTTGTTATTAAAAAATTATAGTTATAATATATTAATGTGATTAACTTGTCATGGGTAAGCATGTTGTGGGACACAAATTGCCTTAAGGTTGCAGTCACATGGGAGATATTTTGGTGGGTGTTTGAGAAGAAATTTATGTCATTGTTCTTTGGAGAATCCATGAAGTATTATTAATGTTGGAAGCTCCAATCGAAACCTGGGAATGTGATGGATAGATGATGATGGATCATCGCAGATTTATGGCACGACTTGCTTCCCTCCTTATGATATTCATTGAGGAGCTGAGCTCATTCCATTCACATTTCCCCAAAATTTTCAAGATGTGATGGTGGGAAATCAAGGGATTAACAATTATCTCAGTATTATTGTACCATTCAATAATATTGAGCTAATGGAATCATTTGAGGTATTCCAGGAAAAAGATGTGGATGCTGGTGTGTTGTTGTCAGAATGCTTTGTAGAAAATGATGCCAATGGAATATCATTCATTAGAGGAGTAGGAAAATATGAGGAGATTGGAGACAATAGCAATATTTTTCTTGGAAGAGAAGACACAGGATTGCATTTAGAATTGGATAATGTTTTCCCTGCAGGTTCATACGAGCTGGAAGAAGAAAATGAATGGTTCATGGACTTTGTTGCACAAGGTGAAGAACTAAAGAGCATTTCAAGTGGAGGAGACAGTACAATTTCTGGTTCAAAATTAGAAGAAAAATTAGATGTATGCCTGGAATTGGAACCATACTATTTTAACTGGCAGGAGGCACCAACTGATTCAGGAATTGATGCTAATCACATGGGTTCTTTTGAAGGAGATTATAACATAGGTGATATTGTCAACTTGTGGATGTTTTGATAATAAAATTCAATATGCATCTAGTTTTTAGATATTCGACCCTATTTAATTCAAGAAATTTCTTTCATCGATCAGTTATAGGAAGAACCATATATAATTTTATAAAGTGGTTGGTTTTTAGTAAAATATTATTTTAACAATATTGAAGTTGCTATGAAAATTTTACTATAATTTGAGAATGAAAATGTAACTATAATCATGAAAATGTAACTATAATCAGAATTATTAAGAGTGTAATTAGGGATCAAACATCTCTTATAAAAAATTTTGTAACAGTGCCATAATTCATGAATTCACATAGTAGTTCAATCTCGACATACAATGGGAGCCTCTGCAACATTATATCGAAGTTCAAGTGTTTGGGAGGAAGAGTATTAACATTAACACATTCCCAATGCCATTCAAAATTTAATGAATTCATGTTTTTGTCTTCCCCTTTCCATAATGTACTCAATTTTCATCCCTCTCCCTCTGAGGAATCAATGTGTCTTTGTTGTCATATATAGCTTCTTTCATCTCCATTTAAAGAAGAGGAAGCATACAAAAATCCCACAAGGTACACACAATCCCACAACCTTGGGTATGAGCAGGCGCAACACAGATGTATGAAAATGGTAGGTTAGAGATTTAATAACTAAAAAATAATAATTGTAAAGCCTAATCATAGATTTTAGATACTTTACCCTTGTTTTCTCAAATTTGTTTGCTCAAACTTGAAATCCAAGCTGCATGAGGTCCCTAGATGATAATGAAGACAAATATTAACCTGTATAAAGATATATTTAAAACAAATTATGTGAAATGCCAAAAACTAAAACTTAACAACAATGAGTAGAAATGGAAATGTGTGTGACACAATTAAAACCCCACCGATATTCACCTGCCAAGGAGACGACTCTCCACCTGAATGGTGCGACATAATTAAAACCCTACCGCTCTTCACCTCTCAAGGGGATGACTCTCCACCTAATATTGTTAATTGAAATTGAAACACGGGATACATGTGGCATCAATAGATGGCACAGTTCACATGCATACAAAATAACGCTTGCCCCAATATGATACATGGAATATATGGAAATGAGGATAAGGTAGTGCCTGGTAATAATCCAAATGTGGCTATAAAAGGTTGTATAGATATTAATTATTGGTAATCAACTAAATGTGGCAATATTATTCATTGAATTTGGAGGACGATGAAAATGCCAGGATCTTTAATTTCTAGCCCTAAGATTATGATTTATAATTAAAATATCATTAAGTGTGCCCATTTCCAATAGGTGTACACCTATTGGCGTAATTAAAAAACTTTGCAAAAGCCATTGATTGGTTGTTGTTTGGATGGAGTGTCATACTCAATAATTTCTCCTGATTCAGTACAAATGTTTAGCATATAAACCACAAAAAATAAATCTGTCCTAGGAAGGAACAATATTTTGAACCAAAAAATTGGGTAAATAGATTAGTTCTTAATGCCATACCATCTCTCAATACCAGGACCAAGTCACCATCCATAACATATGACATTCAAAGTGCTATGGTTATGACCATGCAACCAAAAAATTGGTTGCAGATTGTTTCATGAATAAACCCATCAGTTGCAGTGTCCATTGGGGTAGTTGCTTCATCAAGAACCAATATACAACTTTATTTTAGTAGAGCCCTTCTCAAATGAACAAGTTGGAATTCATCCACACTCCAATTCTCCCCATTATCAACAAGTGCACACATTCCATTAGATTCAATGTTTTGTCTCTATGATGGGAAACAAATGGTAGTAAGAAAGTATATATGTGTGTGTGAGAGATACCATACCAATCTTTAGTTGAAGTAAACATTCTAAAAGGTTGTTTTTGTTTTCTTCTTCAATATATATATGAATATGTTAATAAGGGAGATAGACCAAAAGAAATGAGTTTCTTTTCTTTTTCTCTTACAAATTCACCAAGTTGGCACTTTTCCAAACCCGGAAGCACATCCAAAAGCAAAGTAGATCTTCATCAACATGCAAACCCATCAGGATCCTCTTAAACAATATTGATATTCTTCAAGGAAATAATGATGAGCACTAAAATTGATACAATTATGTACGTATAGAGTGGGATATGAATATGAAGAGACTTTTTGAATCTCATCATCTGAATAGTCTTCAATAGAATCTATATTATTTCTTATAGTATCGATAAACATTGTTGGGTCTTGCATAATAATGTCCGATTTAGATTTTAGATCATGGAGGCCTATTATGGAGATGTTTAATCCATCGATGACAATTCTACTACTTGTTGGTTCCACAATGTGGAAAATGGATTGAATAAGAGTACATTTTCCACTTCTAGTCTTCCCTACAATTCCCACCTTTATGCCTCCAAGGAAACTTCATGTAAGGCCTCATAAGACAAGAGGGAGATGTGGTTCATAAAGCACTTGATTGTATGGATCAAGTTTATAGACTAAACAATGAATCAAATTGCAAATCACTAACTCTGAATATGTAAAAAGAACAGTCTATTTGTAGTAAGTTCTGACTTGTAAATTAGTTAGATCTATTGTTCTTCTAGATGGCCTGTTGGAATTTGGTCTACAATTATCTATGATGAATGCTGGCTCACTAGGAATATGTGAATACTGCATTATCCTCTCCACTAATATCATTGTAGTCTCCACGTAACAAAGACATCATATTACCTAGGCTTGTATCATGTTAAAATTCAAACCATATGTCACTTCTAACCCTGCAATGCTCGTGGAGGTCCCATTTGATTAACTTTCTTTATAAATAATATCTATAGTAAGTTCACAATAGTTTAGCGAAGGATGCTTGCATTCCAAGGAAATCCTTCTATACTTACTTGGTATAATTACATCTTTTAGCAAGAAAATGAGGACCAACAAAGAGAATGAAAACATAAGATTTGATAGAAAATCCATCCAAATGCCAAGCCACTCATTTCCCATGACATTGTGGTGGCTAGGTCTAGTATATATATCACCCAAATTGAGATTGCTCTCCATGAATTGATACTCCTGGTCACCTCCAATGCCACCAGAGCCACCGTTATATGTCTTCTTGTGAATGATAGGTAGCAGAGAGAAGTACAAACTGGATGAATCAAACAAAGTTCTCCTTAGATTACTTTGTTGAGTTGACAAATCAACACTTTTTTATTCCTATTTCTACAATAGGGTTGATCTTAGGTGATAAACCTATTCTTCTCCTAGAGACGCGAGGGTTTAAGGACATGAAAGGAAGATAAAAACTTTAGGAAACAAAAATCTATGGCTGATTCCTACGCTTTCTTTGCCTAGCTTACCAATGTTCTCAGACACTTATGTCTTTCTCAATCACTTCCCATGAGAATTCAAGCTCAACCCACATATTAGTAGTTTCTAAGAAGGTATTGAATAAGGTTAAAGCAATGCTGGTCTGATATTTAAGACCGGGCTCAATATTGGGATTCCTTGTAACAGGTACTGTCATGAAGGAAAGAAAACAATCAAAGAATCAAAAGAATAAATATAAAATTTTCAATGATAATCAAGCATACAGTCAACCAAAGAGATATGGAAGATCTCCCCAGTATGGTCTCCCACTAAATGTTAAGGAAAAGATATGATTTATCTTACTCAAGCATTTTCGAATCCTGCCTCGCTAAGAAAAAATAGTAGGGAATATCACCCTATGTTTTATAGCCTCAAAAGGTATTTCATAATCCACAAGTATTAATTACAAGGGCTTAGGATGATTTTTTAAATGAAAATATTGTTGCAAAATATGAAATTTTTATATAATTTTCTGAAAATATACAGATTGCAGAAAGTAAATGTGGAGATCAAAAGAAAAATTAACGAAGTCATAGATTCACACAAATAAGACCGAATAAAAATAACTTTATTTCATTCCAAGAAATCAAACTATCTTTCTCTTTACGAAATCCCTATGAGGGCATGGACCAAAGTCGAATTTAGATATCCCCAATGAAAACCATACAAAAGGACACTGACAAGAAGTAAAAAATGAAATTTTAAAATCTGGATCAAATTGCCACAGATTGTTGCCAATTTGACTTTGCACAATATATTTTATCAGCTATGAAACTCAATCCATAAACAAACAAGTATACTTATACTATCAATGATAGATAACCACCTTTGAAACAAGCATCTGAATGATATGGCTCATCTTTGGACCTTGCTATCTACAATAGGACCCTACTGTCAAAAAAAGAGTTAGGCCTTTAATGAACTGAAAAATGAATGAAAATTAAACTATCTCATGAAAAAAAAAGAGAAAACCTTAGTATTGCTTCCTCCTTCTATTCTCCCTTTGTTCTTCCTTCTCATTTGGCTTTTATGCATTCCAAATTAGTTGAAATAGTTCAACTACTTCCTTTAGTTAAGTTAATTAAACTTAACTAATTTTAGTTTAGGGGAAGTAATAATAATAATAATAGTTATGGGTCTTTATTTAATAGTAACTATGTAGATGGGACCCCTTGTAACTCCCTTCTTTTATTCTTTACAAAAATAAACACAATTTAGATAATCATTTAAACACATGCCTCCTTGTAACTCCCATAAATATTTCCAAAATTTGAATATTAAATATCATAAATAATTCAAATCATATCCAAAAATGTAATTAACCACATTATCCCCAAAAAAGCTTGTTGTCCAAAACTTTTTTCTTACCATTGTTTTCAACAAATCAACCATAAATACAAAATTAAATCCATATTTGTCACTGTTGTCCCCTTTGGACTTCCCAGAATTAGCCTTAGGTTGATTTGAACCTTGAGGTTTAATCTCACTAATAACAGGGGAGCAATCGTCTGTCAGATGCATATGGGAGGACACTGATTTTAATTAGTCATTTGAAGGAGACAAGGGGGAGGAAACAACTTTACCTTTTTATTTCACATGGGGAACCTCGGTTTTAAGTCATTTTCTAGCATGAGAGTACCGAACAAGTGAATGTATAGGGGCAATTTTAGCATTAGGATTTACAGGTGGAGAAGGAGGAGGAAATGACAAATTGGGCCATCCACGATGGTGGGAGACTTCTGGATTGACAATATCATTGCATCCATAATTTTTCTGTAACTTCTGGTTGCATGGATACATGAGGAGGCACATGAATACCAGGGATATTTTGAGGCTAGAAGGGAGTCCTCTCTGGTCTAGGCTTAACTATCCCTTTCCCAATCCAATTTAAGAACCCATATTGAAATAGTTGGTTCAACTCTTGGGGGTCGAAATCAAAATGAATTGAGAATATAGGCCCTCTAGGCCCTCTGTTCCAATTACCTCTTCCTCTATTGTTTCTTCCATGACTTCCTTTGCTGAAGAAACTCATCCTGTATGCAACAATTCATTAGAAACTATCCCTTAAAATACCATATATGGCATTCTATTTATATGAAACAAAGTTTGGCTCAGAAATTGACATAAGACCCATGCTATTCAATCCATAATAAATTATTTAATAATTGTCAAGTGAGTAGGGGTTGGAATAGGGTTCATGGGATATTTGGAGGGATTGTAATGAGCGAAAAAGTGGTAGCATGATAGGGAGTAAGAACATGAGTACTTCTCAACAATTCATTAAATAACTAACTGTGAATTCAACACCAAAATATTTTTGCTACCACCTATTTATGTGTCATATCTTTACCATTGCCACACAAAGTGTTTAATTTCTTTTATAGAACAGGTCATGTAAAAATGAAATTGGAATCATGTGGGGGTTATAATGAGTGAAAAAGGTGATAGTATGAGAGAGAATAATACATATATTGTTCATAAAAAAATAATTAAATCAAACAACAACCATAACTCTGTTCAAACCATAATACAATAAGGATCCACTTTAAAACCAAAAAATTCATTTAACTATCCTTTATTTACAGACATAATTCTTGCTGACTTTAAATACAAGAGAATTCATATGCCCAGAATACTTCAATTATAGCAGCCTTTGTATCTATACAATATATATGCAACATCACAATAACACCATTGCCAATTCCATAACTCTTCTAGCCGCAGTCTGTCATGCTCCAATTCTAATCCTTTTTCTTTTTAAAACAAAATATAATATGGACAATGATTCCAAACATCCATATCCAATATTCATTCCTTGAAATGAAATAATAATAGACCCAATATTAACCACCAACAATCGACTTTCCATCATTGTTAGACATAATTCACTGCATTAAAACTCATAATTGGGCCCCGATTCAATCACACACAGGTCTTTAACAATATAATCAACACAAATATTGATTTGACAATAGCATTTAACCAATAACATGCAACTCTAAGCCTAAGTTTTTTTAAAAATCAAACATCTACAGACTTCCTTTAAAAGAATTACCCAACAATTGACAGAGTCATATAATGCCCAAGGAGAAACAAAACCAGATCATGTGCGAGGAGATCAAAACCAAATCACACATAGGTTCCTTTTAAAATTTGAAGGGACCATTATCATGCTAGGGTTTAACATAGAAAATGGAGGTAAGAGAAAATAGCTTGACCATAGGAGATAGTCTCTAACACAAAGACATTTCATGTTCTTTTAAAAACTTTATTGCAGAGAGGTACAAGAGATGGCTCATTCAAGGTAGATTCTTTGAAACACAGAGAGCCCATGCCTTTTTTTTATAACAAGTTGTCACATAGAAATAACAACAAATAATTAGTGAATAATCTTTGAAGAAACAAAGAGAATATGCCTGTTGAGATCCACCACATATGTTTATAAGTTTTAACTCAAAATCTTGATAGTGAGGGTAACAAAACATAAAAGTTAGCCACCCAACATAGATGAGAGGAACGAACTCTTAGAATATTGTGGAGTGAATGCCCGAGGAGAACATAACAAATATGTTCCCGAACGCAACCCATGGCCAACCAAAACTAAACAATTTCCATTTAAAATTATGGGTGATTCCCAAGACTTGAATGTCCAATGATTCCCAGCAATAGTGATAGTGATGTAAATGCCATAACAAATGATATCTCTGGGCTCGACCAAAACAAAGCAAGAACATTGCAACTCTCAAAAATTTCATTGCAAACTAGAAGAATGAATCATAACAACGACCAAGATGAAAAGGAATGACATCGAATTAACACAAAGATTCATGGTAAAACCCACACAATAAAAAATCAGAGATTGTTACACCATTATCATAATTTTCTACAGAGAGTCAGACTAAAACCCAAAACCGAACGACATGTTTTATACCAAAAAAACAATGTACATGCTACCCACAACAATAAAATCCATTATTTTCCTTTAAAACACCAACTTTCGAGAGTATTCACAGAGAAACCATAAGCACAACACTGTTACACAGTCAATAATTAAGAAAAACATAGACCACATGCAATCCTAAGACAAAAAATCAATTCATAACACAGAGGGACTGTAACGACCCTAGTTGAATAAATGTTTAAAGATCATAAAGTGAAATTAATTAAGGAAAATAATCGTGGTTAACTAAGTAATAATTTAATCACAGATCACATTTAATGACCTGAGAATTATAATTTAAAAGATCAATGAAAATGTTACAAAATGGTGGCGTATGCAGAGAGGGATAGCCATGGATCCCGAGAAGATAAAACATTAAAGCATGAAAAAGGACAGAGGATGGGGGGGTGGTTGAAGGAGTAACTGCAGGAGTCGGTGAAGGGGGATAAGGGGGAAGGAAGGTTTTCGTGGGGGCATGGAGGGGACGAAGGATGGATTGGGAGGACTTCTAGATTTACTGTGAGCAGAGAGTTTCTGGTTGTGACCTTTGATCAGTTGAGGCACTGAGTTGCTGGAGGTTTTGGGCACGGGGGCCAGGATATCCATAGATATCCTAGAGCTAGGTAGTTTTCCTAGTTTGCAGGGAGGACAACAGTTTTGGGCAGTTATTTTCTTGCTTGTGGCAGGGTTGATCTGTGTATTAGGCAGCAGCAAGGCAAGGAGGCAACATAAATTAGCATCAGAACCAGGTACTTTTTTAAGTTGCGTATTTATTTCTTTCTGCCATGAATTCAGTATTTATTGATAAATCTAAGTTACTGAAGTTGCTATTATAAAAATCAATATTATGCTATGAAGTTATTGTCTCACTTCATATAATAAATTGCTTAGGAAACTTATTGATGTTAGAATTATTTGGTTGTTACATGTGGTATCAGAGCATCTTAGTTCGAAATCTGGGCCTAGTGGCCAAAACCCCGAGTGTTAACTCCAGCCACGCTTAAAACGCAAACAAAACACGTTCAGTTTGACCCAATATGACTGATACAGTATCCAAAAATATACTCAGGTAGTACCCCTAAGTTATCCAAGCAAATGATTTCATAGATATATCACCAGTAACTACTAGGCAATACCCTATAACTGGATCATGCATGGTCACTACAGTTTTAGTCTGAATATTCCAAGGAACACCCTTTAAAATAGCAGCGAACCAGATAGTTTGAAGGATCACTTCCCACAAAATGGCCACCCTTAAAATAGCCGGAATAAAGCTATTAAGCAAAAAACAAAGATGATAACTTAATTTTATTTCGAGCAATACTTGTCAAGGAAGTTTTGGGTGGAATAGACAGCCACCTGAAATTGATGGAAATGTCAAGGAAACTTTTGTCTAAGGCTTGAAGCTGGTAAGATTCAATAATTAGATGAACTATACTAAATAAAATGCAAGAGGATATTTGCAAGACCTTGAAAAGGCCTACTTCACCTCGAACTTACCTAAATAAGGAACTGCCAATGCACAGTCGGAAAAAGGAAATTTAGAAGACTTGTATCGTGCGGGAACAGTGTAAACTAGTTTCCTGTACTAGCCTCAGTGAAATTTTAAATAATGAAGAATCTCAGGAACTATATGCCCATACAAATTTTAACCTTGCCAAGAAAGCAATTTTAACACTACGTCATGTTTTATGCAACTAATCAATTATCCCGAGGAAGAGCTGTCTATTACGTGGGAGAATGGATCTGAGCCGCCAGATCTCGGGTGAAATTCCGTCGGCCGTTAGATCTCGAGAAGTTGCGCAGGTTTTAAGTCTTAGTGTGTAGAGGAGGAGTTCTGGAAGAGTCATTGGGATATGAGAGTCATCGGGGTTTTGTTAAGTCAGAGAATTGAGACCTTGCGGTTCTCGAAATCTCGAGAATGGATCCCAGCCGTTGATCTCGGCAGGGACACGTGTCAGCATTCTGGGGAGGTATCGGGATTTTACCTGTCGGGAATTTTAGGAGTGTAGAACCGTTGCGTTAAGGAATCACGATACGCGATTTCCCGTTGCGTTAAGGAATCAGAGCCGTTGGATTGGGCGGGGAAAGAAGATCTAGACCATCCGAATGGCAGGGGACACATGGCGAAGATCGCGCGAGAGTTGGGATATTGGCCATCGGGAAATCAGAGTTCTCGAGGTCATGAGAACCGGGACCTTGAAAGTCTCGAAATCCTGAGAGTCAATTTGAGCCATCCGTTCACACGGGACAGGTGTCGGAGATCTAGAGCAAGTCGACATATTGGCCATCAGAAAATCAGAGTTCCTGAGGACAAGGAATTCAAGACATCGTAAGTCCTGAAACCCTAAGAGTCAATCAGGACCGTCCATCTGCATGGACAGGGGGCAAAGGATCAGGCGCCGTCATATTTTTTTTCATCGAAGAATCGGGGATTCCGGTGACAAGCGGTTTATGCATTGAGAATTCACGATCCGTGAAAACCCCGATCAGTGGGGGCCAGCTGTCAGCACAACAGAGAAGGACAACGGCGTAGTGGAGGCTAGCTGTCAGCATAATGGAGTGTTGGGATTTGGGCGATCGGGAATTCCGTGGGTGTATGCATTGAGGCATCACAAACCCCGTAGCCCCGATGGGGTAAGGTAGTGGTCACGAGTGATGGTCACTTTGGCCAGGAGCTAGAGAAGGGAGGGCTAACGTGAAGATAAGGCGTGTCAGGGATTGGAGGATCGTGGATCCAAAGGGCATGTGCACCTCGACATCGAAAAGTCCGAAACCCCGATGGAGAGTATGACTGCGGTCATATACAAATAGGTCACATGGACCAGAGCCTAGCCAGGAGAAGCTAAGGGCAAAGGACTCATCGGGAAATTAGAACCTAAAATCTTGACAAGGAGGTATAGAGTTGCGGTCTTATGGGAGAGGGTCGTATGGACCAAAGGGCCTAGTCAAAGAGGGCTAGCGCATAGAGAAGGGTGCATCGATGATCAGGGTTTTGAGAGTATTGTGACTCTCGACAACGATAAGTGGAAAACCCCGAACCCCGATAGAGAATCTGGGACAACCACGGTTAGGTACAGAGACCGTGCAAAGAGGAAAAGGGGGCTATGGATTGGGTCATGTTTTGACAGGGATTCCACTTGGGAATCTAAAGAGCCGCTTCGGCTCAGCAGAGATAAATGAATCGATCCTGTGAGCAAGAGGTCAGGTGAAGAAACCCTACGGGGTGATAGGTTGGACCTCATCTGCATCAACATGCATATGCACAGACGAATAAATTTATAATATAAATGAAATAAATTCAAAGCAAAATAATACCAAAATCCATACAGGGCTGGAACTACAAGCAAATCTTTTGTTTCAAAGGAGGAAATCACCATTCATTACCACAGCGTAAGGACGGTTTGTACAATTTCTTAATTCGAATAACCCCACGTTCTTCATGAAGGTACTAAAATTGTGCACAACTAGCGGAATGAATCGTACCTCTTACCATAGCTTAGGGAGAGCTCCGCAGTGTGTATAGACAGAGGGTGGATTTCCAACATTTCAAAGGGACTGGACTCCAGGTCCTGGATCTTGTCAGTGGCCACCTCAATATACTATGTTTCTGCAAAACGAATTGGAGCATATACAGCATTAACCAGCGCTAGTGAAGTGCTCAGGATGACGTTGAGGATGTGAGCCATGGCAAGGGAGATTCTGGAAACCTCTGAGTAGAACAGAGGCAGATATGTGGTGGGAAAATATTGATGCGTGGAAAGCCCCAGCGGATGAGAAAGTGGGATAGAGGAAGGACGTGTAGAGAGTTGAAAGGCTGACAGGTGTAGAAATTGGGGGTTTGATACGAGGGAGATTATGAATGCCAGATGAGCACGTGGAACCCATGTATGCCCGAACCCTTGGGTATACGCTCAATTATTTATATATATATAATATAAAGTGTTAAAAATAATATAAAGTAAATTGAACAATTTAGTATCGATAATTTATATATAAATAAAGGTCATGTTAATTAAAATTAATGAAAGGTTAAATGGGTTGAATTAGTGTAATATGATTTTAAATTAATCATTTTATTAAGTGTAAGGTTAATCTATCTTAAGGTTAATTAATGATGTTAAGGATTAAACAAGCGGGAAGGAGGTCGCATATGCACTAGGAAGTGACGAGTAAAGCACAAGGCTAACGTAGCTACAGGACAAGGGACTCAATAATCCTTTTAGCAAGGGTAAAAGAAACCAAGCTTAGACGTTTAATCCTAACCCAAACCTAGCCAATTCCCCTGATGGAGTAATTTCTATTTACAGACAAGTAACGAAAACTTACGCCTAACCCTGTTTCTAAGTTTAAGTAGCACCAATTTGAAACGTCCTTGAACTCACCCAGAAAACTTTGGGGTGATGCAGGTTAAGTCATACAAGATGGTCAGGACTCGAAGGAGTCGAGGTAGGGGAGCATCGTCACGGGCACCACCGATGCCACCCACACCATCAACACCACCGACACCACCAGTACCACCACCACCATCACCCGAACTAGCTCTCATACTACGCTCGTTGGAAGCCATTAATGAGACTTTAAAGGGGCTCCAACCAGCAGGGACTGAAGTGATACCCCCACAATCTAGAATGGGTAATCCAGAAGCATCCAGGAACTCAAGGGGAGAATTTCTACCTGAAGATATCACGCGAGAGTTGCAGAAGATCAAACTTCCAGAATTTGCCGGGGGTCGCGCTAGTGAACGCGCGAAAGCATGGTTGGAAGGCATGACAAGGTGTTTTGCCTTAAGGGACTATGCATCCAATTCAAAGGGCAAGATCACAATTTTCTAGTTAAGAGACAGCGCCTTCAACTAGTGGGGCAACTTGGAAAGACAACTACACCTTACCCTAGACACAGTATCTTGGGAACTTTTCGAGGAGAGGTTCCGAAGGAAATATCTACCAGCATACTACGAGGAACAACAAGTAGAGGCATTTCATGCCTTAGTACAAGGAAACAGAACTGTAGAAGAATATGAGATCAGGTTTATGGAACTGGTCAAGTATGTTTCGTATATGGACAATGACCAGCGACAGGCAGAGCACTTCATTTATGGATTGAACCCAAAGATAAGAGCTATGGTGCGGATGTGGAAACCGTCTTCAGTAGCGGAGGTGGTAGAGAATGTGCGTTACGCAGAAGAACACATGAACTTAACAGGGGGTACGAGATTGGCATTTCCACATCGCCCAGGATTCGTAGGAAAGACCCCGAGGACATTTCCTAAGGGAGGGGGCTCTAGGCCACCACCTTATGGTAACAGGGTCATGCCAAGGACAGTAGCTGCAGGGATTTCAATGGAAACTAGTGCAGCATCTCGTTCATCGCCAACGGTGCAGACAGGTCCACGACCATCTCGAGGAACAACTAGTAGGGATAGGGGTTCCAGGGGAAGGAACTCATTTAGGAATCAGTCACATAACAGTGCACCGGTTCCATCTCGTATTGCCTGTGGAGATGCGAAGGACCCCATTATGAACGGGACTGCCCAGAGTTACAATCAGGGTCTGTGCATAGAGAAGGAAAGGCACCAATGGGGAGGTCAAGTAGAAACCACCAGATCTATGCAGTGGTTAATAACCGCCAGGCCGAACATCAATCCACCGTAGTGGAGTCATTAGGTACGCTAAATCATATTAATGTTAAAATTTTGTTTGATTCTGGTGTGACAGATAGTTTCATTTCACCAACTGCATTAGAAAAGAGTGGGCTGGCAGCCTATGAGCACAATGACTTTAAGCAAGTCGAGATGGCTTCGGGGGAAAAAAAAGATGTAGGACCTAGTGTTGATAATTGTATAGTAGACCTAGGAGTGTGCACTACCAGGTTGAAGGTATACATCACTTCTCTTGGGGTATATGACTTAATCATTGGAATGGATTGGTTAGCAGCTCATCGAGCTTTGGTAGATTGTTTCGCAAAAAGGGTGCTTTGTATCGATGATGAAGGAAGACCAATAGAGATCCAAGGTGTATAGAGAAAAGTGTCATTACACTTTATATCAACTATGAAGGTCAAGTGATGCTTGAGACAAGGGTGTTGACTTTATGTAGTGGAGGTAGTGGAAGAAAGGAAGGGACCCTCATTAGATCAGTACCCAGTATTGTCAGAATTTCAGGATGTTTTTCCAGACGAGTTACCAGGGTTACCTCCTGAGAGGGAGCTTGATTTTACTATTGAGCTAAAACCTGGTGCAAAACCAATATCCAAGACTCCGTATCGTATGACGGCACTGGAACTTTGTGAATTGCAAATGCAGTTGAAGGAGTTACTAGACTTAGGGCTAGTAAGGCCCAGTGTCTCACCTTGGGGCGCACTGGTAATTTTTGTAAAGAAGAAGGATGGATCCCTACGACTGTGTATAGACTACAGGGACTTGAACTGTGCTACAGTGAAAAATAGGTACCCAATGTCGCGAACAAATGACCTCTTCAATCAGATGAAAGGAGCAGCGGTATTCTCAAAGATCGATTTGCGATCTGGGTATCATCAGTTAAGGATTAAGGAAAGTGATATCCCAAAAACTGCCTTTCGAACTCGATTTGGACATTACGAGTTTGTTGTGGTACCTTTCGGATTGACTAATGCACCAACAGTGTTCATGAGCCTCATGAACGGCGTATTCTGGAAGTATTTATATCGATTTGCACAAGTTTTTCTGGATGACATTCTCATCTATTCCAGGAATGAAAGAGAACACGAGGAACCCTTGCGAATAGTGTTGTCTTGCCTTAGGGAGAACAAATTGTATGGGAAGTTGTCGAAGTGTTCCTTCTTCCAGAAAGAGATCCACTATTTAGGTCATATCATTTCAGGTGAAGGAATCTCAGTGGACCCAGAAAAGGTAAAGGCCATTATGGAATGGCCAGTGCCGAAAAATGCACATGAGGTAAGAAGCTTCATGGGGCTAGCAGGTTATTATCAGAGATTTGTGGAAGGATTCTAAAAAATAGTGAAACCCATCACCACCTTGCAACGCAAGGGGGTCAGGTATGAATGGAAAGAAGAATGTGATAGCGCATTCATTGAGCTTAAGAGGTTGCTAACTAGTGCGCCAATTCTACGAGTGCCAGATATGGAAAAGGACTTCATGGTCTGCACGGATGCCTCGAAACAAGGGTTGGGGGCCGTGCTATTGCAGGATGGAGGAGTGATAGCTTATGCGTCAAGAAAGTTGAAGAAGCACGAAGAGTTATATGCAACTCATGATTTAGAGTTGGCAGCTGTAATGCTAGCTCTGAAACTTTGGAGGCACTATCTTGTGGGGCAAAATTTTGAGCTCAAGACGGACCATCAAAGTTTAAAACATCTCTTCACTCAAAGAGATCTAAATTCCAGGAAAAGGTGATGGAGTGAGTTTATGAGTGAGTATGATTTTGGTATTTCATACATAAAGGGAAAGGAAAATGTGGTCGCAGATGCCTTGAGTAGAAGACCACGTATCTTCTCCATGGTACCCTTAAAGGTCAATCTGAGGGAACAAGTGTTGACACAACTACTAGGAGACAGTTGGTATTTAAAGGTTACTTCAAACCTCTAGAGCGGGAGGTAGTTAGACCCAAAATATGAAGGATATAATCTAGAAACAGACGGATTGTTGAGATATCGAGGAAGGATGTACATCCCGGAGAATGGGGATATTCGAAGCATCATACTAAAGGAAGCCCATAGAGCACTTTATTGCGCACATCCGGGTGTGAAGAAGATGTACGCCGAGATGAAGAAACTC